>JACJUY010006505.1:39205-50586 GCA_014220935.1 Platorchestia sp. MABIK
TTACCGGACCGTCAGAAGCTTGATAATTTATGTCTGAAGGCACTATGGGTAAAGGAATGCAGCATTCATAAATCTATTGAAAAACTTCGAAACTAGTTCAAAAGTGAGCTAGCATTAAAAATTTGAAATCAAGGCGTATATAGAATGAAATTGAATCCATTTTGAATTCTAGTTTTTAAATGCAAAGAGGATTTAAAACCAATAAATCTTATTCAGCACTTGTGTAACTTGTCAGAGGTCAATTTGAAAAATGCAATTGTAGTTCATTGAATTTTATATAATTTTTGAAATTATCACAATTAATATTATTAGTGTGATGGATTTTTTATTATTTAGTGTAATTCATTAGGTATGGTCAATATTGATTTTACTGTTGTCAACAATTTTGAAAATTTTGTTACCCCAGTTGGGTAATTGGAGACATTTTAAGACGTTTCACACAAATGACATTGTGCTCGCAAATGCGTAGTTTTAGAGATATTTAACTTTAAAGTTAGAGGAATGTTGTATATAAAATTCAACAAATGGACACGTAAATCAGCTGAAAAACGGTTTTCATGTAACGATAGATGAGGTTAGGTTAGTTAAATAAACTAACCCACATAAATCTAAAATAACTTAACTTAACCTAGCCATCCTGATTCCAATGTCTCTTGCCAAGAAACTTTGCGGGTTCCGCGTTTGTGAAGCGCCAAAGAGCCATATCAAAACTGCTGCTAATGCTATTCTTACCTGAATGTTATTTATGATATGTCTTAAAAACTAAGCATTTGCAAGCACAATATCATGAATGTGAAATGGCTTAAGATATCTCCAATTACATAAATGTGGCAATGAAATGTTCAAAATTGTTGAAAACAGTAGGTATTCATCTGATGTCTATGTACTGTACTTTGCTTGAGAAATAATTTCCTCATGCAAAAATTTATGACTTCAAATCTTATATGATTCGTGATCTTGAAAGTTGTAGTTTTTTAAATCTGCTAATGAGTTAAATCATTTATGTGCTACTAAATTTTTGTGTTACAATGACGTTTGAGATTTTTATTGTATGCAGCATTTAATTTCATGAATAAATTTTAAAATTGTTGATTAGGAAGAAGTAGGAGACTGCTTTCTTTTTTCTGGTATTAGAGTTTAAATATATTTTGAATTAGATTTCTGCTATTTTTCCTGAACTATAATTGAATGCCAAATTCAAACATTTTTCTAATATATGTTGTTGCATTTGTTAACTATTTTATTACTTTTGGTCTGTCAATCTTTATATCACTATCTGGTAGGCATTCAGTTCTCTAAAAAGCTTGATATTTTTCTGATATAGTTTCAATTATTTTTACCTTTTGTACAAAGAGTAGCTCTGACTCACACATTTTTATCACTACTGTACATGTACACAGTAGTTTAACTTGATATAATTGGTAATATATGTAGAAATCTAGTATGTATGATGAATAAAATTATAAATGAATAATACTTTTAAAAAATTATAAGTTGTAATTACTAAGTTCAGGCTCGTTCTCATTTGAAAAGTGGCAACCATTTAAAAAAATTAATGTAGGGATAATGAAATTGAATATGCAAATCCAGCTGTTGGCTGACTTGATTTGGTAAATCCTAGGAAAACCTCCCTGGTTTTGTGGATTGTGCACTGGTCTGAGTACAAAAAGAAATTGAAAATATTCACATCTTCAGGGGAGAGTAAATATTAATGCAAGTTATATCACATAGTTTCTGTGAAAATGAATTTAGTGTAAGGCATGGCTATTTTGTTATAAAGATAAATTTTTGTTAAGTAACTTCAACAAGGTTTTTAATCATTTTTGAGATGCCTTAATATGTTTTTAGTTTTTTAGATGGTACGATTTATGTCTACTTTGTATTGATAGTGTATAAAACACTAATATATTGTTTGGCTAGGGGAGCTCTAAGTTATTACTTACTATTATATAATATCCAACTACTAGCTTTTAATTTAAAATTATATTTTCATGATAACTTTTTATTCTTATACAGAACCAAATGTGCTTGTCCAATCTGAAGTTGGATTCAATTTTCATCTTGATCACTTCTAATACTCCTTAGAAAGCAAAGCTAATACTTGAACAATATTTTAATTTTATTTGATCATTTCATTCAAGTTCATATTCTGATCATTTTTGACATGCTGTGTACAAAAAAGGTATAGAGCATTCCACATGTCACAAACTGCTATTAAGGCATCATTTAAACCATAAATTTCTAAGTTAATAGAAACACTTCATTTTAATTTCTTTGCCGGGAAATTTAGGTTCCTTACATTTTTTTTTACTTTCTATGCATTGTACCAAACGATGGAGAAATTACAAAATTTAAAGCATTGTCCATGGATTTCTGATGAACTATCAATTGAAGAATTTCTCAAGCAGCACACTGAGAGTTTAAAGTCAACTTTTGAATGTCATCCTGCTAAGGTAAGCTTATAGAATGGTATAAAAAATTAATAATTATTTTTATGATTGGAATATTTTTTGTTATGAAAATAATATGTTTTTAATTTAAAGGCTTTGAACCTGTGATTATTTTAGGAAGAATGTGGCTGTAGTCAACAAGAAGATAGTATATTTAATTAACACATTATCCACAGCATTCAGAGTTTTGGTTATGATAAGAATGTCTGCTTAAAATATTGATTTTTTATGTTATGAATGCATACACTCATGTCAGTTGTAGAAAAATTTTTGTGACCAATAGGGATGATAGGTTTGTGTGACCAAAAGTAGCATGTTTAGCAAGAAACTGAATAGTTTTTATGACTCAAGAATAGCCAATTTATTAAGAAATAAGTTAATATTTGCCATAGTCTTCTCCCTTCTCAACAATTCCTCATCTTTCAAAGGTAAATTAGCGTGAGACAAGTTTTTTCTGGTGTGCAGATGCTCTACCAACTAGCATGTAATCTTTTTGTCAGCCTCTCGCACAACTTTGTAAGTAGGCTCTGTACAGCAATCTCTCACTGTATTAAGATTGTTAGATGTGCAAGCTGTAGTTATTGGACTGATCAGTATGGTTTCTACTGTATACTCTTGAAAAAAAATTACATTAATAGTTTTATGGTAAAATAATTGATGCCCATAAAATCTAAATTGTGTATTCATGCAAGGCAAATATTGATGTTGCTTGTTTTTTGACTAGGTGGGCTGGCAAGAAGCTTGTCGTTCTTTCTTCAGTGAGCATGCTGTTAACACGGATGATGACCTCTCTTGTGATGTTGGCATCACAAAGCCAAGTCTTGATGACCTCTGCAGCCTTGAGCAAATGGAGCAGGATTGTAGGTACGTATAGCTAGTTTCTTCATGTTGTGTTTCCATTGAAAATGTTGATTATTTTTCTGCTAGATTTTCATTGAATGCAACACTTCTGAGGGGTTCAAGTGTATGTGAGAATTTGCACTCCCAGGGGGAAAACATGAGGCACCTAGAGCTAAGTAAGCCTTCCTATTGTAGATATAAAGTATGTTTTAGTTATTAGGAGCATCATTTTTTGGTTCACTGCTGTCCAGGTTTTCATCACCTCTAACTTTCTTCAACTTTTATTTTATTTCATAGTCTTCCTTCTCAATTTAATTTTTTTATGCGCAGGGTATCTCGTGTGGAACACACCTTGTGCGTAGATTGTGCATTCTTTCAACTCCATCCTCAATGGTGCCTCCATTTCCATTTTTCCTTTTACTGGTTTCTTCAATTTTTATCTTGTTTCATAAACTTCTTTCCAGAACTTACTGTTGCTAAATGTAGGAGATCATATGTGTGAACACAACTTGTACGTAAATTTCCCATTTCCTTAACGCTATATTAAAGCTGCTCGTCCACTGAGGCAATGCGATAGATGGAACATCGCACGAAATCAGAGCTTATCACATCGGATGCGATGCGTTGTGTCTGTACCGCCCACTGAAGTAACTCGTATTGCACGAGAACCCTATAAACGTCTTGCATCTGGCAACAACTCAAGCCCTGCTTTGCAGTGCCATCGTAGACCATGTGCAGCGCTCAACTTCTGGTGAGCTGCACGGTGGGAAATTTTATGTGTACAAATTCTAGTGACCACTTAGTCATCTTTGAACATGGATCCAGTGGTGATCTACTTGTGGTACAAACGACGGAAACGTAAACAATCCAGGCAATGGGTTCGTCCAATAATTCGTTTACGTGCAGAAAGGTGCAATGAAAACGTAAAAACATACGTACAACTACATAATGACGAAGAAAAGTTTGAAAACTACGCAAGATTGACCACGGCTGCATTCAAGTTGTTAGGAAAGATGTATCTCAAATTCATTTTCCGTAGCATTGTATAGACACAACATTACTCATTTTGATTTGCATTTAGAATGACCATTAAATGTCTATTTTTAGGAATGTTATTTTTTGCCATGATTTGTTTCATACTAATTGTCATATGAGAAAGGCAACATAATATATTGTAAGCAAGATTATCTACCTTACGCTGTTGCACAAGCATGTATTACTTTTATGAGAAAAATTTCTTACATTCTCATGAATAATTCTGTATAGGTCTAAATTATTGTTATCATCAATATGAAACCAAAATGACGTGATGACAACCTGCACGGAAGCTAGTGATCATCGCCTCGTTGCACGAAAAATGCAACATGCAGCATTTTGATGCGACAGACAAATGTGGAGGAATGAAGGCAGGAGTCGTATTGCCTCAGTGGGCGGTAAGCTAGTGAACACAATGCTATTCCTACGGTGCTGTAAATGCACCGTGCGATTTTGCATGGTGTCGCACCCATCGCATCGCATCAGTAGGCGGGCTACCTAAATGTTTCCTTCCTCTCTTTGGAACACTTTCATAATGAGTCTTAAACTAACTCATCTAATATCCTGACTAACCTAACTTATCTAATCGAATCTAATTTCCTGACTGAGAGTAACCTAACAATCAATCATGCTCTGATGTTTTTTTTTTCTAGATCATTATGAAGAGTGCGAACGTTAAAGCCGTTCATGGTCTGTTTTACTGTAAAGTAAACATTGTCAATAGCCATGTTTTTAGGTCACCTAAAGAATGCTTGCAAGAAAACTGCATAAAAACAGACAAAACCCATGTTTTTGGTTTGTCTGCCACCATTCTGCAAGATATAAATCAGCATTTGTTGTCATCATGCATTATTGTTTCTCAGTATTGACCTGCTGACTGTTCCCAATGAGCTACCAGCAAGTGACAGACTGGATGATGCCACCTCAATTGCTGGACGAATGCCTCCAAACTGGTTTGAAGGTCAGTTTTCTTTTTTCCACTCTTTCTGTTGCATGCTCGGTTTAAGTTTGTTTTGAGCTTGGTGTGTCAGCTGAAGAAGATTTACTACAGAACCTCAAAAATTACTACATGTTTTCATATAATTTTTTTTTGTAGGCTGAATTGTTTGTTGGTAGCTGAAAACATAGGTGAAATTTGCATGTACAAATTTTTTAAAGAGTAGTTTAGGGTTTTTGGAAATAGTGGTTGTTGGAGTTCTTTGTGCTGTTCTCACTGATGAATAATTAATGCTCTTTTCTGCATCCTAATAATGGAGCTTAGGTCTCTTTAAGGCCATTCTTTTCTGGATTTTCAGATAATGTAGGAGTCACTCTGATTTTGTGTTGAATTATTTATAATTCTAGCCACCCAAGTATAGTTTATGCACTGGGAGATGATGCTCAGGCCAAAGAGTTAGAGTAGGGACATGCTTCAGTATGTGCCTCTCTAATTTCATTTCAGTCCTTTAGGAAGGTGCAACTTGTCATGGAAGCAAACCTCATTAATGCCTTTGTTTGGCCTTAATGTAGGCACAAGCTTTTTGGTTTTTGGTCTCCATGGGCAAAGGCTCTCATGCATGGTGACTTCAGAAATTTATTGCTGGTTTCAATTGAGACACCCCCTCTTGTGTACCCCAGCTGTTTGTTCTCTTCATGCCTATGTTATCAAAAAGAATATGGCAAGATGTACTAGTATTCCTGTACTAGTACTAGTCTGGAGCAAACTAAAAATAAACCTAGCTCACACACAACCTCCAGTCGTCTCTATCATTATCTAACATTTGTCTAAATTTATTATACCTCCTTCTCACTCCATGCACACTATTGATAATATCTGACACTGAAATTTCTGACTTTTTGTCAAGTCCGTGCTGTTGTTGACTGCATTTCCTTAGGTATTTATTATTTCTTGAAGCCTTCATGAATCTCATTGGTATACATTGTAAGAATAATTTTTTATGATTTCCTATCATGCAAGTAGTGAACTTTTGATGAAATACCTCACACTTCTCTGTAATGAAGATCTATTTTTACTGTTAATCTGTTGAAATTATTGTGTAGGCAACTCCTTGAATAAAGTTGTCCTGCTGAGTTTTTGTGTCAGGAGAGCATAAGGTAGCCATCCCTTTGTAACTGCCAAGAAATCTGTGTTGATTTTTTCCAAGTAACACGTGAATTTTTATATGTACATATATGAATGCCTCGTTATTAGCAGTGTAGAATGCTTAATGTGTTACTTATGTATTGTATTTGATGTAAAATATAAAATTGATCAACTCATGAATTAGATAATTTTGAAAGTCAGAATATTGATGAAAATTTTTTGTTGGACAAATGCCTTAAAAGTAAAAAATGCAGTGGGAAATGCTTGAAGAATTCTTACTTTAGAGCAATACTCTTATACATCTCAAAAAAAAAATTACCTAAGTATCAGCACTATAATTCGACAAAGCTTTATTGACTTGAGTTCACTTTTACATTGTAAGTTTTCTACTTCCAGGAGCATTTGATCTATTGCAAGCATTCGTTTTCTCACAACAACTCCCCTCAAGACAGAATGCCTTTCTATCAAGATTATAACTACAAAACCTGATGGCTTTGTTTTCAGCCATGTACCGCCAGTTTAGCACTTCCAGAAGCATTTCATCAATTGCAAGCATTCGTTTTCTCACAATACCCCCAAGAAAAAGTGCCTCTGTAAATCTAATTGCTTTGTGTTCAGCTCTGTAACGCCAGTCTTGCACTTCCAGGAGCGTTTTGTGACGGCGCTATTCCTGAGGGCGGAGGCGACCGCCTGTTGACGCTGTACCACCAGGCGGCCGAGCTCACCAAGCGCAACAGCGTGGGCGACTACGCCAACCTCAGATACAGGACTCTCAAGTACTTCACCACAGTCAGGCTGGTGTGTGCAGTGGGTAGTGGCTTTGTACCTCCCGCTCTGTGTCCAGCAAGTACTTGCTTTATATGTCTGGCTCTGTGTCCAGCAAGTGCTTGCTTTATACGTCTGACACTGTGTCCAGCAAGTACTTGTTTTTTAACTCTGGTGCTGTGTCCAGCAATTGCTTGCTTTATACGTCTGACACTGTGTCCAGCAAGTGCTTGCTTTATAACTCTGGCTTTGTGTCCAGCAAGTACTTGCTTATAACTCTGGCTTTGTGTCCAGCAAGTACTTGCTTATAACTCTGGCTTTGTGTCCAGCAAGTACTTGCTTTATAACTCTGGCTCTGTGTCCAGCAAGTGCTTGCTTTATAACTCTGGCTCTGTGTCCAGCAAGTACTTGCTTTATATGTCTGACACTGTGTCCAGTAAGTACTTGCTTTATATGTCTGACACTGTGTCCAGCAAGTACTTGCTTTATACGTCTGACGCTGTGTCCATCAAGTGCTTGCTTTATATGTATGTCTGACACTGCTCCTTTGCACAATGTTGCCTGCGTTGTAAACACCTTACATTTTTTTAAGAATCATTGCCTTGCCCTTTTCTTCAAGGAGTTATTTTGTTGAAATAGCTCCCAGTTCTCTTTCCTTCTAAATCTTGCTGCTGTTCAACACTATACAGAGTACACCTATGTTGTCCCAACCTGCGCATGCGTATGGATAGCTCAGTTGACACCCGTCAGCGAAGAGGCTCTCAAAGTGTCATCCTGCTGATATTTCTGATCATCATTTGCTTTTGCAAAGATGGGTGACCCGGTAAAATTTTAAAGAAAGTAATTGAGTTCCTCACAATTTTCCTAGAGGCAAGGAAAGTTTTTAAGAGTAGGTACATGAAAAGTGTTGAAATATTTGATGTGTCAAATAAGGCTGTGTTTATGAACTCTTATGTTCAGAGGGTTGTTGCAGTCACAATATACTGGAGTGCTTGGATGTCTGTCGTATATAAGTGTGCAGCATTTTATTGTTAACAATTTGATGGTCAAAAGTTGAAAAAAAGTGTTTTATAAGTCCCCCAGAATTCTTCTTTTATATCTATAAATGCTGCTTGAGCTATTGGAAATAGATAGAGATGGCAAACACAAGCTCTTTATTTTAATGCATGAAGAATGACATGCATTTCGTTGACTCCGATAGGATCAAGAGATCATGCTCCAAAAGGATCGATGCAGAGAACTACCATGGGCAGACATGAGGAGCTGCCTTTCTGTGTTTCATTCTAATTGCTTCTGTTCGTTCACCATTTTATTTATTGTGAAAATTTGAAATAGGTTAATTCTCCTGAGAGAACACAACTATTGTATTTGTGGGAATTAGTGCTCCGAGGAGAGAAATTCGAGGTCCCAATCTGAAAGTTAGGTAGGCTATTTTTATTGAAATAGAACAAGTTTTTTGTTTTGTTGTGGACCATCTCTTTTCGGTTCACTGCTGTTTTCGGTTGCTGCTGCTGTCTTTTTACTTTTTTCTGCAACTTATTCTTGATTCATGGACTTGTTTACCAACTCACCGTTTCTATGCGTAGGGGATCTTGTGTGGAAACACACCTTGTACATAGATTCTGCATTTTCTCAACTTTATACTTTCTTTAGAACATCTTTGTCGTAATAGGAAGGCTCAAACTAACTCATATAATCTAATCTAAATAATAAACTTTGAGTAATAGCTTCAATTTACCTTTTTACAAGTAAAAAATGGCATCACAAGTGATACTCCTACACATCACAGTGAAATGTTCAGAGAGGCCTGCGTCATCATTCGATTTCCTCGGTCAAACTCTCCCAGCTTTTTACCATAAATTCAATTTAGCAATTCATACTCTCCAATCTTTAAAAAAATACTCATGTTCCTTTGCATGTAAATGAGTATTATTCGTTATTTTTTCCTGTTGTGAACACATTATCAATGTGTGTCTGAAGTTTGCGTTTGAATTTCAGCCTCAAGAAGTAAACGAAGCCCCGATGTCGTCCGACTTCTTCGATGACGTGATCATCAACGTGCGGATACAAAGACCTTACTTCAGGAAGTTGCATTTCAAGAAGTCTTGCAAGTGAGTACTTTTGTATATAAAGTTATCCCAATGCTTAACTGCCATTTATTTCGTTTTCTCATTTAATTAATGATAGTTGAGATTCTCTCACTTAATGGTAGTTGAGATGGTTTCTATGGATCATTTTTTTTTTCAACAATTTCCATGCAACTGCTGTGAGGAGATGAGTGCGACCTCCTAGCTTGTGTATTGAATGACTAAGAATTTGTAAGTGTTTCACTGTTAAGCCAACACTGAGCTTCACTTGATTTAATTTCCTTCACGTTTCTCTCAATAGTATATGAAGTGCGTGGGCTAGGCCTGTGTGGGTTGAGTGAAGTGGAATGATAAGGAAGGGCTGTCGGTTTTTCTTTTTTTTCTTTCACACCATCATAAAAGTGGCGCGAAATTCTAACCCCCACAAAAAGTCTTCAATGTTGAGTGAAAGTTACATGGAATCTTGACCAGTGTTCTTGCGATAAATAGAAGTCGTCTGACAAATTTACCAGCTGCAAGTTGAAGTCTTGATCATTCTCCAGCAGCCAGATAGTCTTGTTCAGCGTCCTCCATGAAGTGAATGTTGAACCTCATACTTTGAACAAAAAAAGGTCCTGATTTGACAACAACGTGGTGTCTGCTTGCGGTATTTTCCCCTGAGTCTGTGCACCTTCTCTGCAGATTATGAAAAGCGGAGATGGCAAATAGGAAAGGAACTTTTTCTACTGATTAAGTTTGCACTTTAGTCACTCATTCTTCTTGAGTTAAGAATCTGAGAACCCTTTGTACAATACGATTTTCACTCCCTCCTTTCAAGTTTAGAATTTGAAAACCATTAATAATATTTAACCAATCAATGAAGGAATTTCTTTTACCGATACTCTTACCAGTTACAAGTCGTTACCAATTTCGCAGAAGCAAACTAAAAAATTTTGACCAATGTCTCGGCAGCAAATTCCCAGCTCACAGCCAGGAGCTGCTGCTGCGCGGCTCCCAGCATCTCACAAGCCTGAGGGATGTCATCGAGTGCGTTAACGATTTCGCCGTTAACGAAGACCTCGCTGCCAACCCCAACAGGGTTGCGGTTGCTTCCTGCACCAGAGCCAAGGTAGGCTGGAAGCTCGATAGGCGATGTACTCATGTGGGCTCTGCGTAGCTGTTCTTTTGTCTCTCTCTCTCTCTGTGTGGTCTCTTTTGTGTCTGTCTCTTTGTGATCTGTGACCGATAATGTGCTTCGCGTAAGCAAGCTCGACGTGACTGTACTGTATTTGAGTGAAAAACTCTGTGAGAAATGAAAACATATAAAATTGTCAATCTTTGTGACTATCGGTGCAATATGTAATAAGTCTTCGATTCGGTACCAACTTGCCTAACTTTACTACTACTTCTACTACTTTTGTGGAATGCTATCACATTACAAGGATGGAGCTCAAATTAAGCTTGGATGTGTTCACGTTTTTGTTTGCGATCATTTTAAGTTTGTCCTCCTCTTCAAATTAGGTTTGAAATTAAATTTAACTTACTGCTTTTTATGTTTCTAAATACTAAGAATGTGAACAATAAGTAAAGGTATTTTGTTTGTTGGCGTCTGTTCTTGTAATAAGTTTGAAATATTTCAGCTCCTAAACATACCTTTGGACAAAGCACCATGTTTGCATGGTAAGTTGAGTTATATGTTACTTGTAAATAACGCTATAAGTCGATTGTAAAAAATGTAATAGGTTAACGATAAATAGTGTCAAATCCTAATGGGTTATTGACTTTTCAGATTTTACCATTTCTGTGATAATGCTTACTACCTAAACAGTTGCATCTTATTTTTATCTCTCTTGCTGTCCCTAAAATTAAAAAAACTTTAACTAATAATTTTTTTCGTATTTTCTAAAAGCCCAACAGTAACATTCCGTACAAGAAGGGCTTAGTTTTAAGATCTAGTGCAACAAAGTGAGAGGTGCAGCACAAACCTATGTGTTTCTGTCAATAGGAGGAGTTTCCTTCAGGGATGTTTTACATTAACGGCACTTTCTTCGTGGACACGAGGCTCGAAGGCTGCAAAGACTACAGCGCCAACATCGTCAAGTGGGCCAAGCGCTTCCCTGAGATCGGTGAGGGGTGTCTGCA
>JACJUY010006506.1:26871-39817 GCA_014220935.1 Platorchestia sp. MABIK
CACCACCACCACAACACACCAGAGACAGTACTCATGCCAACACCACCACTACACACCAGAGACACAGTACTCATGCCAACACCACCACTACACACCAGAGACACAGTACTCATGCCAACACCACCACTACTCACCAGAGACACAGTACTCATGCCAACACCACCACTACACACCAGAGACGTGAGTAAGTAAACAGAAATAGCAAAATTCCGGCCACGAAACTCACCTCTCGCTCCTCTTCCTTGTGCCACATGTCGCGGTGCTGCATCTGCTCCAGACCGGCTCCAAGCTGGCTTCAAGCTCCCAATTGGCTCAAGGCTCCAAATTGGCTCAAGGCTCCAAATTGGCTCAAGGCTCCAAATTGGCTCAAGGCTCCAAATTGGCTCAAGGCTCCAAATTGGCTCAAGGCTCCAAATTGGCTCAAGGCTCCAAATTGGCTCAAGGCTCCAAACTGGCTCCAAGCTCCAAATGGGCTCCAAGCTCCAAATTGACTCCAAGTTCCAAATGGGCTCCAAGCTCCAAATTGGCTCAAGGCTCCAAATTGACTCGAAGCTCTAAATGGGCTCCAAGCTCCAAATTGGCTCCAAGCCCGGCGTTTTCTATTCAGTCGGTGGGGCCCTTCACAAAAAGGCGCCTCTAAATTTCCTTAGTTAGCTCTCAATGAAGCAAAAACTTTCTATGTAAATGGCCTGGATATGGTGACCAGACCGTCTGTGGGGAGAGAGAAGAATGCGTCAGTGAGGTGTGTAGGCAATACACAATTATACACCCCATTTATAACTCACATTCACAAAATATAGCACATTATTAACAAAAGAGAGGCGTCTCAGACCTCTCGCTACCGGGAGGGAGGGATGGAATGATGCACACACGCGCATACATACACTCACACACAGCACACACACACACACACACACACACAACGCGTACACAAAATTGGTCTCTTGTGTTTATGAAGGCTTCATGTACGCGCTTTGTATTTGTATTCGCGCTGTGTGTGTGCTGTTTGTGCATGCCTTGTGTGTGCGGGCGTGTGTGTGTGTCTTGTGTGAGTGTGTGTTCATGACTGTGTGGCAATATGCTAAGGAGCGCAAGGCAATATACTCTGGTCACCTGAAGCAATCCGATGTAAAAAAGTCTCTAACACTTTGAGTGCGGCAACTAAATATTAAGTTGGCAGCTAAAGTATTATTTTTAAGTATTATTAGAATGCGGCAACTAAATATTAAGTTCAACACCAAACTCAAATTTAAAATCTGTGACGGTAAACCATTTTGAAAATACTGAACATGAACTGCATCGTGAATTCATTTAGCTTTGATAAAGTATTTATGAAAATTGAGTTTTTGACAACTGGTCGGCCGGCAGCATTGTGAAAATTACCTCCGTGGCCACCGGTGGCGCACGTTGCAGTCAAAGTGTTCTATCTAGAAATGAACTAGTGTACACGCCCGTCAAAATTTGCGGAATTCCATATTTTCCTTATAATTTCCTTGCAGATGTGGATGCCAAACAAATATATCCATCCCAATAGTACCCGCCATTAAAATAGTCTTGTACTTGTGCACTGGTGACGGGCCGTGTACACCAGTGACGGGCCGTGTACACCAGTGACGGGCCGTGTACACCAGTGACGGGCCGTGTACACCAGTGACGGGCCGTGTACACCAGTGACGGGCCGTCTACACCAGTGACGGGCCGTCTACACCAGTGACGGGCCGTCTACACCAGTGACGGGCCGTCTACACCAGTGACGGGCCGTCTACACCAGTGACGGGCCGTCTACACCAGTGACGGGCCGTGTACACCAGTGACCGGCCGTGTACACCAGTGACGGGCCGTGTACACCAGTGACGGGCCGTGTACACTAGCTCATAAATACAACACACACCACATGTAAGAGCACAAAGTGTTGAGCGTCAACAGAGCACCACACAAACAGGCACACAGCAGCAGGAGTGCAACGCTCCAATTTACGCGCCAATTATTTGTTGAACTTCTGAGTCTAACCGTGCCCAGCGCGGTGACGGGACGTACATGTGTGTCAAGTCATGCGCGCACACAGACAGGAAACGAGCACACATCAAATTATTGTTGTTCACGTAAAACACACACAAGGCAAGCACACATACAGATACACACACAGCTGGAGCATGCACAAATACAAAGCGCATATACGAGCCATTCATGAACCTACACTCACACAGAACACGCACACACAAGATATTCATAAGCCTACACTCACACAGAACACACAAATACACACGAGACATGTGAGACACGCACACAAGCACACAGAAACACACACAAGCGTGTGAGCAATGCTGCACGAGAGACACGCAGGTGACTGCAAGTGAGCTCCTTGATAGCTACATCGACCGCTCCCATTCTGCGTAGTGCGGTCACCGTTGTTTACTCTGGTGTTTGTCGCACTTTAGATGCCTTCATCAACAACCTGCAATTACTGCAAACAATTGTATATGTTGAAGTTACAATAGTATATCAGCTCTCAGATATCGGAGATGAAATGACACATAAGGTCATACAACAGAGGAGTCTCCCTTTACCCTTTTACCAGCTTCTTTTTCTTCATCACCAGAGGAGCTGCCCGCTGCGTCAAAAAGCTACGCAAGTCCCGGAATAGAACCCGGGACGCTCTCGCACCCAGTGCACCACTCAACCCTAGCTTCAAAAGTCACCCAAAAACTTCCCTAGGAATGTTCTAGATGCGCTTGGCACGTTACGCATGCTGCTGCGTACGCATATAGGTCACAAGAGACCTATGTACATGCGTATAGGTCAGGTGTGCGTGCTGGCACTGCCGCATACCGCGCCCCGTTTCCGTGCCCTGTCACTACTGGGTCTATGTGCCCTGCCTTATCCAGCCTCTTATCTCCGGCAGCTCCGCTAATTGCTGCCTGCATCGGTCCAGCCTTCGAGTGTAGATCAAGTGGCGTGAGTCAGCCCTTGAGCCCACGGGCGTGGTGGCTGTGTGCCCAGTGAAGCATCTACCCATGAGTGACCATACCTGCAAGTGACTGTACCCACGCCTGACCATACCCATGGAAAAAGAAAAAAGAACTTATTGGCAACGCAAGTTGATGCACATGGAGCGACTGGATTATAAGCAATCCTTCACTTGAGGATCCCAGACTGGTGGACAAGCCATGAAATATTGACAACGGCCCTGTCAGTTGCTGCTTCACTGAACAATGGAGAGCAAAATTAGGAACCTAATCACTTCGATATTTTACTGAAGTGTAAAAAGAGTCGCAAATGAAAACTACGAAACGTTATATTAACCGATTATACATCTTAAATATATGTAATAACCGATTATACATCTTAAATATATGTAATAACCGATTATACATCTTAAATATATGTAATAAACGATTGTACATCTTAAATATAATAACCGATTGAACATCTTAAATATATGTAATAAACGATTCTACATCTTAAATATAATAACCGATTGTACACCTTAAATATAATAACCGATTGTACATCTAAGGTATAAAAACCCATTGTACATCCCAAATAAAAACTACAATAGTCGACTTCTCGTAAATTTGAAGCTAACTTCTCACACATCGTAAAGAATGCAGGAAAACATGGTCATTATCGGGTATAATGCGCTCACGGAAATTAAGAATTCCGTTCCCAAGAATCACTAAAGGAACACAATAAAGAACGTTTTACATAAATGGCATTTTGCTCGCCGATGCGTAATTTTCGAATTATTCAACTTTGAAGTTATGGGAACGTCGGATATAAAAGTGAAGGAACGGACACGTAAATATGCAGTAATACGGTATTGACGTAACGATGGGTGAGGTTAGGGTAGGTTATGGCAGGTCAGTTTAATGAACTAGCCTAAAATAGCATAAATCAACCTAAAATAGATTACCGGAACTTACCCAAACCGAGGCTGTTAATTTCACGCCAAGAAGTGGGCGTGTCCCGCCAGAAAAGTGGGCGTGACCCAACAGTGCGGCGACTAAGCAACCGGCCATATAATGTTATTCCTGTCTGAACGTAATTATTGCTATATCTCGAAAATAACGCATCAGCGAGCAGAATGTCATTCGTGTAAAACGTTTTTAAATGTGTTCCTTTAGTGATTCTTGGGAACAGAATTCTTAATTTCCGTTGGCGCATTTAACCCGATATTGACCGAAAACATTTCCAAAACAGTCGAGACGAAAGGTTCAGTACATTAAATTTTAAAATTTGCCGATTCAAAGGCCCTGAATAAATTCGGTGGAAAACCACAATATGTATATATTTAGTTCAACTAATTTCTATGGCGGTAGTTGAAGAAACTGAGAGCAAACGAGTGGAAATAAGCTCTTAGTTTCCTTTGAAGTAGGAAAAAGAAAAAAATAAAATAAAACGTTATGGCATTCACATAGAAACGCCTGCATCTCTGTTGAGGACTTATGTTGTTAAAAGTGAGATGATCGGACTAAATTAGGCAATTCTTTACTCTCACAACGCCACTATTTTCTAGAAAATTCTCAAAAAATAGAAAAAAGACCACGAATAAAATGTGTTTTAAATTCAATTTTACGTAGACTGTGAAAGTTTCAAAACAACTGGACCCCAAATATAAAAAACGCGTTGCGTCGTGACGTTTTAATGTAAAGAATTACCCTAAATAATGTTCCTGTAAAACTAAAGATTTACTCTTCAGTCATTTTACCGCGAAATTAGATTACATTTTTAGGAAGTCTAAGCCCCCACAACGTAGGTGCTCCGAAAAGAGGAAGGAAGAAAGCACCATTCATAAAGAAATAGCCACATCTTTTAACCACCGCCCAATATTTACCAGCCGACGCGCCACACCATTTGGCGCACGCAAAACTCAGTCACGCACGAAACGCGCAAAAAACGCACGCGCAAAACCCACACACGCACACACACAACACACAAAACCTCAAACAGAACCAGTCTCTTTAATACAAGAAATTCACACTGAAGCTTCCGTTCAAATCACGAACAAATCATGCAATTAACTCCTGTATCTTCCAAGCTATATTTGTTTGTTGAAAACAATTAATATTTTACTCAAGTTTTATTTTTGTTCATTGCGGACTTCAGTGCAAGCCGCACAGCGCATGCGCGCACCTCCGACCAACATGGCGGCCGGAATGATCAACTTAATTCTCTTCAATTGAACATCTCAACATGCAACATAATTTAATTACACCTCAACATTAATTTTCTTTGGAGAGTTCTGTTCAGAATTATTTCATTTTCAAGAGACTGAACTCGAATTTCAAGAGAAAACAAGAGACAAAGCTTCAGAAAATATAGAATAGGTGTGAAATACGTTACAGAAACAATTAAATAAATGAAAAAATTACGGTCAAAATTGATTGTAGGCCTTTCACGGAAATTAAAAATTCCGTTCCAAAGAATCACAAAAGAAACACATTTAAAACATTTTACATGAATGACATTCTGCTCGCTGATGCGTTATTTTCGAGATATAACAATAATTACGTTCAGATAGGAATAACATTATATGGTCAGTTGCTTAGTCGCCGCATTGTTGGGTGACGCCCACTTTTCTGGTGGGACACGCCCACTTCTTGGCGGAAAACGAACAAAGATGGTTTGGGTAAGTTAAGGTAAGCTATTTTAGGTTGATTTATGTTATTAAAGGTTAGTTTATTTAACTAACCTACCATAACCTACCCCAACCTCACCCATCGTTACGTTAATACCGTACCACAGCATATTTAGGTGTCCGTTCCTTCACCTTTATATACGACGTTCATATAACTACAAAGTTGAATAACTCGAAAATAACGCATCAGCGAGCAGAATGTCGTTCATGTAGAACGTTTTTAAATGTGTTCCTTTAGTGATTCTTTGGAACGGAATTTTTAATTTCCGTGAAAGGCCTAAAATCAATATTGACCAAAATTACTTCCTGGTGAATCAAAAACATGCGAGACAAAACTTTTTCAAGCAGCTAAATGTTTGATTTTACATTTTCATGAAAGTCCTCAGTACGAATTTAAACAAAAAGTTCGATATATAAACTTGTACCGCATCAGAACCACAGTTTTTTTTAACTTTTAAACTTTTTTAAAACTTTTAAACTTTTCAAACCACTAAATGTTTGATCCTTTTACTTTTTATGAAAGTTCTCAATGCGAATTTAATCAAAAAATATTTCGATATACAACCTCGTGAGACAACAGAAGCGCAGTTCACAGAACCCCGACCGCGTGACGGCAAACACTTTCACCAACAATACGCCGGACCAAAACGGATCCGTAAATCAAAAGTTCTATTTATTAACACATTAAATGTTAAATAAACTGTAGAGGTTAAACGGGATAAAAGGAAGTTAAATATCCAACTCAAATTTAGATTCCATTATTGAAAGAAAATTTGAAAATAGCAAACATTAACTGGATCATGCCTTCATTTGGCTTTAATTTCGTGTTTATAAAAATTGAGCCAGTGACTGCCGGTCGGTCAGCAGCATTATGAAAATCCCGCCAGTGACCACCGGTGGGTCACGCCGCACTTAACCTGTTAAATCGACAAGTTTATCTTTAAATATGTGAAAAATTTCCGTCCTCTTCTACCAGAATTTCTGAAGATTTGGGAACTTTCTGACACTTTGCACATCTTACATAATCTATATTATTCGTGGTATTTTATGTGATGTTTGGAGAAGATATTATTCTATTTGAAATCTGATTCGTTTTTTTGCAAACCATAACATGGAATTCGTAATTTACGGTAAGGGGTTTCATGAGTTATTTACAGTTGTGGTTCACAAATCCTCTACACTAACGTAGCTTCGTCGTCAGAAATGAAACGGTCATTTATAAATTAAAACTGGGCACAATTCATCCAAGAGAATACCATTTAAATTAACCGAATAAATGCACGTACTTTCTTTTTGATTAATCCATTCCTAGCGATAACTGCGTCCTCACGTGCCCCCACGTGCCCCCACGTGCCCCCTCGTGCCCATACACGCCCTCACGTGCCCCCACGTGCCCCACGTGCTCCCACGTGCTCCTACGTGCCCCCACGTGCTCCCACGTGCCCCCACTTGCCCCCACGTGTTCTCACGTGCCCTCACGTGCCCCCACGTGCCCCCACGTGCATGCTTGTCACATGAAGTGTGGGGAGGGAATCTTATTGTGCTCTGCAAAGTAACATAACCTAGCCTTATTTACATCTTTCCCTGCGTATGGTAATCCTGCCATGTACGTCTATCATAAAAGTGTTAGCCCTTTAAAATGTGAATCATAACGGCGAAAAAATAATCAGAAAATAGACTATTTTTAGTCCTGTCGGCTTATAGGTTTGTGAACGCACATAGGGATAATCATATTTAATATTGTGTTCTAAAGCCCGGGTCATTCAGCCTGCGTCAGCAATAATTATTGGACCATTTGTATGAGAAGACTGCCCCTAAGAAGACATGCCGAGCTCCCCTCTACTTTAGCCAGCACTTCAAGTCTAACCCAACCGTAATTTCGGGATCGAATTCCGTCCCGTGACCTGACAGTGTGAAATTTCGGCAATTCGTTGGCGTTCCTCTGAACTGCGACGACAAGATCGATACTCACGCCTTACACTTCAAGTCACCATTAAGTCGAGTCAGGGTCAAAGTCATTCGTTTGGACGAAGTCAACGTTCATCATATCGCATTGACTTCTTGACCTCGGGAAAGTCGACCAAAATCTTGCTTTTCACCACAAAAGTCTCGTGGAATGATGTGCTCGCCATGACTCGCGACATCAACATCTGTCGAATAATTTACCCTCAACGCGTCCTATAGCGATGGTTACAAAAATTTCGTGGTTAACACAGAAATAGGTTTAATTGCATAGCGAAGATTTTTCTCAAATTTTAACTGGATAAAGAGTTTATGAAAATGACCTCGTATAAATAAATGAAACGAAGTAAGATCCGAAATTTGAACTGTTATCGCAGTTCAATTAGAAATGCTATTAGTTACTCAATTAAACTGTTAAAATGAACGCTGCGTTTCTATTCAAACATCTGAATCTTCATAGAACCTTTAATTTAAAATAACTTATTTCTAATTGAGTAATATAAGTTTGTCCCGTACGTCCATTGATAGGATCAGTGAAAATGAAAATGACTCATTTTAGAATTTACATATTTGAAATACCATTCTTTATAGCGGAATACCGTTCATGCCTAAACGCGTCATCCTTTCTGATGAAGGTTCATTATCTTGAAGCCCTTCATCAATCACTTAAACTTCACGCTTGTGGTGACCATGAACACAAACCACGCAACTCGTCACAGAAAAAAAAGCGTTCCTCAAGGGTCAGTCTCAGGCCCCTCCCTAATGCCCTATCCACGCTGCAATTCACTCAGTTTGAGTGCCAATTTATGGCTCCAATTCATTTCCATTATTCTGGAGCCTATTTTACAGTTTCTCGCTTCATACTGAGCTCACAACTCCTGCGACACGGTCAAAATGAGCGGATTAATTAGAGCCAATTACCGAGTCATCATGCATCATCTTACATCCATTCCAACTTCTACGAATTAAAAAATTAGATTTTTAACTAACACGAAGCTTGCATCACCTTACATCAACCCCAACTTCTACGAATTAAAAATTAGTTTTTTAACTAACACGAAGCTTGCATCACCTTACGTCAATCCCAACTTCTACGAATGAAAGTTAGTGCTACGTATTTCACTTGAACGAAGTTTGTATCGAGCTATCAACAAATAGAAATAACTAGGATTGAATTTGGTGCTACTATAGCGTGAGGTCTACCGCCATAGATCGCCTACCCAGGTGCAGTTTGAGATGTACAAATTAAGTGTTTATCTCTAAATTGAATGTATGGAAATAATAAATATCCATCAGTCACCTAACCTAACCTCACGCTATAGTACTAGCTAGAGGTGGATCTCATGCTTTTGGTGTGGTAGACCTCACACTATAGTAACACCCTGAATCTCAGCCGTATAAGTACAGGTTCGCATGATGATTTTGAACAACTCGACTGGGCAGGTAAGGGCGTGCGGCGCAGTCGGACGCAGTTCACGGCAGACACGAAGCTCAAGATTAAGCGAAAGATTAGGAAGGCGAAGCAAAAAAGGTCTTTAACGGTATTCCTTAGCGGTGAGGGTCACCGTATTGTCATCATTATCACCACCATTAAGGGAACAATGACACTCATTACCTGCGCGTATGCCATTAAATTTGAGATACGCCATCCCTGGGAGGTTATTAAGGATACTCGCAGGAGACTCAAGATCAATGAGGTCTTGCTTCGAGAAAATCGTGACTTACGCCGTGCGTGCGTGGCAAAGCGAAGGAAAAAATGAGCCTTCGTAATGGGATTTGGGTTTAGAAATTTGAGGGAAGGGAATGCTTAATTCACGTGCGATATGTGCATAAATTTGAGGCAATAGGATGGTTATTTCACATGCAATAAGGGCACATATATAAGGGAAAATGGTTGATTCACGTTCAATAATCACAGAATAATCACACAATTAATTGAACTCAGAAATTCTTTCAGAAAAGCCAAGCTCTTTTCTTAAAATTGTCGAATCGAGATAATCTGACTTAGTAAATTCTTTGTTGGCCTAGCGAACATAAAATAAATGTAACTTAGCAGATGTACATTGGAAATTAGTAAGCTAGAAATTCTAGTGTATGTCACAACTGACGCCCAATGTAAGAAGTACGTAAAGAATTCATCAAGAAAGTAAAAAGAGTGCAAGTGTTACGCTCTAAAGCGTTTACCCCTGCTAGACATCGTTATTTCTGACATCCTCATTATATCAAACTAGAATATGATGAGTTAGTAAAGCACTGTAATTAGCAGAGCTACCTGTGTTGAGTGGTGTGTCTGGTGTGCCTGTGTTGAGTGGTGTGTCTGGTGTGCCTGTGTTGAGTGGTGTGTCTGGTGTGCCTGTGTTGAGTGGTGTGTCTGGTGTGCCTGTGTCGAGTGGTATATTAGGGTGGTGTATAATACATTGAGTGGATGTACTGGTATTCGACATAAATTGTTTTAGCATTAGGAAATATTCGCCATTCATTTTTCAGCAGTAAGATGTATTGGGCATTATTTGTATTAGTATTAGGGTGCACTAATCATTGTTCGTCTACGTACGCCATTGAAAACAGACGGATTTAGCTACCTTAATTGAGACCTACGCTCGATAAATGAATGCGAATAAAACATCGGGAATATTTCCCTTATTCAGAGCATAATATGCTTAAGACAAACCTGATATCGCTACCCTTTAAGCATCACTCGATCCCTCCCCTCGCATTCTGTTCTCTTCGTGAGACATTCCCCCTTCCCCCCTTTCGATGTCCCAAACTTGTCCTTCCTCGGCTAGTCCCTGTGGCCGAGTGGTCAGAGCGCGCCCTTCACGGGAAGGTGTCGAGGGTTCGAATCCCGGCGCTGAGCTGTAATTTTTCCTCGTTAAGAAACAAGAGAACTCAGCCACAATTTCCCACTCTACCCAGGTGTCGGAAATGGGTACCGGTTTGACCGGGGGAACCGTGATTACGTCCTAGTGTTAGTTATGAGGCATTTGATAAACCAATGTACAAGGTGAGGATGTTTTCCAGATAAGCCCAGACACTAATGCAACACAAAAGTTCACCCACTAGTGACTTTCGAAATAATGCACCTATCGATTTTTAATTACTCTGAAACGAAAGAATGTTTTAATCTTTCGTTTGAGAGTTTACCTGGAAAAGATCCCAAGATGAGACGTATCAGGCCTGAGTGGAATAAAACTGGAATAAAACATCCATCTAGTTACCCCTTACTCCCCCCCCCCCCTTTCCCCGTCCCACACACACACACACAAACACAGCGCCACCACGCCCGCGTCTTTCCATCAATTGAGGCGGCGACGCTTCCTTGGGCGGAGCGAACAAAAAAGAGGGCAACCCGCTATGATGTTTCCAGTGTTGCCGTCCTGAGGTCACAAGAAAGATCTTGAGATGTGCAGAAATTTCTGGATTTGAAGTACAGTCCGATGTGGAAAGGATTGTTTTAGGGACTCCGTAAAAACTTGTGATAGATGTAAAAGATATTTGTTTAGAAACTTGTTTGAATTATATTTGAATTGAATTATCAACAGTTAAGAGCATTAAGTCCTTTTTAGAGCTTGGTGAAAACACATACTCGTAAGAATGTTCATTTCTAGAAGAGTACATTGTTGTGTAACCTACACAAACACAGCAGCAATATATACTTACTTACAGCAGAAACCTCACAAAAGAAAACAAAAACCGAGATCCAGACACAGAATTCTTGAGACAAGCGCCGCAATATCTGTACGGACGGCAACACTCTGGAATGCAACACCAACTTGACAGAAAAAAAAAACTTCTCAAGTTCGAATGCTAAACTTGCCCTTTGAGAAATGTGCTCGGTAGGCGGAGATGCTTTGACCTATCCGGGATGGAATACCTGATGGAGGAATGAATACCAGACGGGAATACCAGACGGAGGAATGAATACCAGACGGGAATACCTGACGGAGGAATGAATACCAAACGGGAATACCAGACGGAAGAATGAATATCAGACGGGAATACCAGACGGGAATACCAGACGGAGGAATGAATACCAGACGGGAATACCAGACGGAGGAATGAATACCAGACGGGAATACCAGACGGAGGAATGAATACCAGACGGGAATACCTGACGGAGGAATGAAAACCAGACGGGAATACCTGACGGAGGAATGAATACCAGACGGAAGAATGAATACCAGACGGGAATACCTGACAAAGGAATGAAAACCAGACGGGAATTCCTGACGGAGGAATGAATGCCAGACGGAGGAATTATTTAAAAAAGCCCTATGAACGATAAAAAAGTAAATAATTTGTAGATTTGAGAGAGATTACACATGACTAATAAAAACATGGCTTTATCTTTTGAAATATTTCTTAGTTAAGAACTAATTTTGCATACTGATCTTAATTTCGTTTTCTGCGATGAATTTCTAATGGAAATCCGTCATCTCCGTTCACAGCGAGCACAATGAATACACATCAATGACGCCATACTATGCATAAAATCTATACTTTAATAAGAGCAGTGTCTGTCTGTCTGTCTGTCCGAAGCCAGCCTGCAGTGTGTGATGAGCTTATCTGTGATACAAGCTTCATCAACTCCACAATTTCCAGTGTATTAATCCATCAGATTCGAGTAGGAATGAATATCACGTGAATTCTTAGGAAATAGGAACGTGTGTCACGTGATTTGTCGAACATTATTGTACATTTTTGACGGGCCGTGTGCACTCGGCCTCCTCAAGTCTAGAGAGATTGAATTGTTTTAATTCTTATGGCCTTTCTCTCACTTCGCCTTCTTTTTTATTTCTAATAAAGGGGGTGGACAAGTACCTGATAATAATAATGCATCAGCAAGTATTGTTTAACTATCCCCAAGATTACCACTTCAGAGAACACTCCCTATTTCGAAATAAGTATCGAAATCATATTCTGCTGTGTGATACAGAATACATGTACTACTGAACTACGAGCTTCTGAACCACTATCACGATGTGAGAACGATGTTCTCTATCGTAAAATTTATGTAATATCTTCCTTTACCAGAGCATTATGATGTACTCCACTACAATATACTGCCAATTTTATTTCCCTCGATAGTACCGTGCTGATGTTTTACTTGATTGTGTCACATGTTTGAGCTGGTTATATGAGATAATTTACAGAGTGAACTTTGGCTCCAACTTGCACCAACGCAAACATCACACGCAACACACCAGCGCTGTAAACATCACACGCAACACACCAGCGCTGTAAACATCAAACGCAACACACCAGCGCTGTAAACATCAAACGCAACACACCAGCGCTGTAAACATCACACGCAACACACCAGCGCTGTAAACATCACACGCAACA
>JACJUY010006507.1:0-14528 GCA_014220935.1 Platorchestia sp. MABIK
TGACACTGAGGTGACACTGAGGTGACACTGAGGTGACACTGAGGTGACACTGAGGTGACACTGAGGTGAGCCTTCGTCGCTGTAACTACCAAATGAGACGCTGAATTGAACAACTGAGGATGGCCATGAACGAAAATATTCCTAGAACTACAAAAGCCCTCCTAAATATTCTGCGCAAACATACTAAGGTAGACTGATCAAGTTGTAGCGAGTCCACAGCGTTTCACTATCTTTCTAAAGAAGCCCTTCACTATTGAAGAGATAAAAGATGCCCACTATAAGCCTGGCCTGGCAACTGTGGGCAATGAGCACTAAACTCAACTTCAAACAAAATATTCCAAAATGACAAGTTTTAGATACTTAATTCATTTTCATAAACATCTTGAAGAAAGATAATTAAAAGAACCATGTTATGTCAGGAAGGAACAAACATAAAAAAACTGAAGATAGCGCGGACAAGTTGTTCAGTGTTATCGAACAAAATTATAACACGTAACAGTTCTCGTAAAGAGCGTGCCACAGTGACTTGGTGCGCCACAGCTGCCTCGACCTGCCTGCAAACGTTCCCTATGAGCTACATTTGGTCAACACCGCGAGTCCAAAACCAGGCGGTTTAAGGTCTAATAGGCTCTGAAAAAACTAGGCGCTTTAATCCCAGTCCTAGTTAAAAAACACACCTAGTCCAAAACCAGGCGGTTTAATTGGATCTTAAAAGATCCAGTTTCAAACATTATCTTCCCTAGATATGGCTTTCACCCTACCTATGACGACATGCTGACAATACAAGTTTCTTTTCATTTCTTGACATGATCAGTGCGTTAGTTTCCGAAAATCCTGCTAGTGCTGATACATAATTCCTAAGAGCTCGCGTCCAAGCATTTCTTGTATTTAGGGCGCCCTTTGCTGACAACACCAAGGCTCACAAGACGATCTCGACGAGAGAAAAGCACAGAGAGGAAAGAGTTTGTACGATACACCGGCCAGGTGCAAGAAAGAAGCAGCACGCTCTGCTCGAGGACTAATTTCCTTCTGGTCGCGCCTGCAGTCGGTCGGTGAGGCTCTCTCTATTCCTAGCGATATTCGGCCTGAGTGCCAACACTTCCGGTGGGATCCCGGCGATGATACAAGCTCAGGGTAGGCCACGGTTGAGGAAACAAGGTAGGGTCAAACCAGTCTTTTTTGACGACCGTGTGACAATGCTGACGTCATGGCAACGGACCAATAGCAGCGCTCATATTGCATCTGGCAACACTGCTAGCCCAAATCTGGCACCACTATTGGCCTAACGACATGTCGCAATGATAACGTCATAAAGTTTGTTAGAAATGAAGCCGTTCTATTGGCTAGCCGAACAAGAGGAGGTGTATTTTCCCCAATAGAAATGACCCTACATTGTTTCCTCTACCGTAGAGCTGGCAGGGTGGCTCAGCCCGTCCTCTTCTCGTAAGTAACTTGTTCTAGCATCCCTACAACTCTGGGTAGAACGTAAGTACAGTGGCCAGGAGTTTTGCAATCAGCCTCTTAACTTATATAGAATAGAATAATAATTCGGCTCGAACTTAGTGACCATTTGCTTGCTAGCCAACATGGCGGCAATTGAGAAGCAGCATTTTATAGCAGTATCACAACCAGTAATCTAAGCATAGTTAAATAAAATAATAAAAGATGCACAAGTTCTTCAACTTTTGCCTTAAAACAACCTTCTGAATTAACAGCTGGGGTCTGACACACACAAAAATGGAATAGTTTGATGACGTCAGACAAAACAATGCAACATGCGTACACCAACATCCCGTATGCGTATACAAATACCAAGAAAATGAATATTATGGTGAACTTAGCTTGTGAACATTAAAATGAATTTAGCTAGTAAATTAAGCCAAAACAGACACTTATCACCACATAAGGTAACCAAAGTCCCGACCACACTACTCTTTTCCCTCAACGAAGAACGAAGATTTCTCTCAAAAAATTAACTTCCGAGTCTCCTTTCGCGGCTTTTAAATCGATCGCCAGCTTTACAGAAAAATAAGTTTACTTATAGTGTATAAGTTTTATGTAAAATAGCTTCATAATAAACGGATTGTTGCATTTCTACTCAGAATAAATCTTTTCTGATTATTATAGAGCTTTATATAGAATATATATAAATTCTTATTTAGAATAGACCATCAGAGACAATCTGACTAACGTAAACAATTTGAAAATACTGGAGATCAAGGAAATGCTTGTATGATTTGTTTAAATGCCATCAAGTGCGATTCACAAGCCGTCGAAATCCTGTGGCAGATATGAAAGATGTAAGTATGTTGCGTAGTAACGCAGCAGAGCCAGAAGGTGAACGATAACTTCTAAAATTGCTAAAAACTGCGAGCGCGGCACCCAACACTGACGAGGGCAGGCACTACAAACTCCACAAGGGAGGAGACCGCTGCTCAACTTAGTTAGACGAGTCCAGTGTGCCAGTGTAGCAAAAAAGAATAAATACCAAACAGTGATAAGACTTAGAGTCAAATTTTGACCGAGAAGGCACATCAAGAACACAAAGTTCACACCAGAGCGCAGGGCCAAACCAACAGAACACTGCTCAGTGGCACATTCGCACAAAAGTTAGGTCAACTAAAAAATTTGCTGTTAATGCACGCAAACTAAAATTTAAGTCTCAAGGTCATGAAAATTTAGTAAACCACCATTTTTTGCCTTAGTTCATAAATGTTACTGCACTCTGAGCGATGAAAATAAGCAAAACAGAATATAAAGAATGGCAATCATAGGCTAATATTAGCTAGCTAAAACGCTTACTATAAACCTCAAATTTACGTGAAAGGAACGCATGTTATTAACGTTGAAATTAACTACCACTTTGAAGTTATTAAAACGAACCAATGCAAAAATTCAGCAAGAAACTTTCAATTCGACGGCCGCTCGTTTTCCAGCAACATGAGCAAAAAAGTTAAAAATGCCTGACAGAAAATACTACGCATATAGAAGTTAAAAATATGGATTCAATGAAGAATTTATTCTGTTATCGTAAGGTAAGCAATTCTGCGATTTTCTTCAGAATTTTCCCCATTTGGTAACGTAAACACTCTTGAATCTTTGGCTACCCAAACTTTACTTGGAAGCAAAATTTCGCACAAGTATCCAAGTTTACCACAATTCATTTCAAAGTAAACAGACCACAATTTTCCCCCCAACTCAATTTAATAATTTTGCTTAAAAGCAAGAAGACGTCGGTAGTTGGAAAGGCTTATCAGAGCTCCGCACACTTTCTTACGTTAAAGCTCTCATTTAATAAAAGAACGAAAACTCATTCACTACACGAACTGCGCGACACAAAATGATCTCTCTATGCGTGTGTACATTACTGAAAGAACGCTTTCACTCGCGAAGTATGACAAGCAAACAACTGGCACTCGTTAAATGATGAGCAGGAGTCAAAGCAATACAAGTGTTAGGTACAGGTGAGTAAAGTGAGGAGACGCAGGAAATTAGGAATAAAGCCAAAAGTACCCAAGTGAGCATCACACATGTAAAATAAGTAGGCCCAAGCCACGAGCTAATCCGTGGCTCTCAAGGAGAGAAATTCAAGTCTACCTCTGGTATAGAAGATAACTCGAGACCAAACCTAAAGAACACCACTTACATCTTTGCATAGATCATATACATAAAATTACCTGCCAAACTAATGCCAAAATGTCAACCTGCACTATGAGATGATGGCAACATCATCAAACGTCAAGGATCAGATCACGAAGTTTCGGAGCAGCTCTCATCCTAATTTGGACTTCCCTGAACATTACTCATAATGCTACTGTCTTTTCTGTGCGTACAATGCTGTATCTCAATCATCCTTATACAATGAAACAAAGTTTTAAAAATATTTAGGTACAAGAGCTTAGTAGTCATAATTCTAGAAGCGCGTGCACCCAACGCTAAGCCACCGGTGACTGCATTAGAGCGCTCTCACGAGGAGGCCCCTCTGGCTAGGTGGCCCCTCTGGCTAGGTGGCACTTCTGGCTAGCTGGCCCCTCTGGCTAGCTTGCCCCTCTAGCGAGTCAGTTTACTTTAGCGGCCGCGTGGTTCACAACACGGTTTCCGTTGTACTTCTTGTCCATGTCCTCATAAAACTGATCGTCTTCTCCGTTCTTTATTTTAAGCTGGTCATCGTCACCATTAGGCGAGTCAGAAGAGAGACTCTTCACTATTTTCTTCTGATAAAAGTCCCACTCGCTATCATTGGCGCCCATCTCTTGCTCCCATTCGGCCCGCAGCCTCCTCTCTTCAGCGTCGAGCAGGTCTACACCGCAGGTCTTGTCCTCAGCTCCTTTGTCGTCCTTACCCGCAATGTTGACGCAGAATTTGGTCGTGTTCTCCCAGTCGTCGCGCAGGCTGAGGTTGAACATGCTGTACTCGGGGTGACCCGTCACGTCACGGTCGATGTTCAGAAAAGCGGGCAGTCGCTTCGTCATCTCCTCCGCCGTGAGGGTCGAGTACGTCTCCAGCAGCATCAGGCCGTGACACCTGAAATCGCGTCACGAATAAGTTCAAAATTCAATCGACACCAGCTATTGATGCTCAAGTCTACTCTAAGCTACGCGTGTGGCGTCCACCAGCAGGAATTGATTAGTGCTCTGAACTGAGGCCTTGGCCAACTCTAAGGACTGTCTGGTCAGCAGCTGAATGAATAAAAGAACATCACGTTACATTAGCCCCTCGACAGAAACAGCCCAAATCTTGCCTAACAAACTTTCACACAAAAAACAACATAACAGCATTTCGTAACCATCAAGACACCAGCAAAAAGCGTCAGGAATTCATTGGCCTTCTTCAATTGAGTTTTAACTCGATTGAAGAAACTCTTGCATTAGGAAAATGTAAACAAGTATTCACGCACACATATGAATGGCATTAAGCAAACTAAATGGAAAAGATTAATAAATCCATATCAATCCACATCACAATATTAATCAATCCAAATCACTGAACTGGAAAGTGCCACTAGAAATAAATATACCCATTCATTACATGGTTTCCACTAGAAAAATGAAAAGAAGCATTTCAATTGATAGCCCCTCGCTACAATTGAGTTTCACAAGAAAAATTAATTTCTTAACTTAAAGTGCGAGAGGGAGTAACAACCAAGCTGAGGGAGTAACAACCAAGCTCAGTGAGTAGAAAATTCCTAGCAGTAATTTGTTATTTCTAATCCTCTCTCTATTGGCTATCTTCGCCAGAGAGCTGCCAGCTGGTGAAAACACCGCGAGTATCGAACTGCGTTTGAACCAGGAATTTTTTTGAACAAAATTTGATGCCTAAACCTCGCGCAAAGAAGAAGATCATTTCCATTAGCATTAGCTTAGATCTTCAGTAAAATTCTAGCGCTCTAAAATTCCCCGTAAAACTTAGTAAATTTACCCGCTGTGTTGAACGGAATGATGCATAATTTCGAAGCAAATAAGAGACCATATTGTTCCAATAGAATGTATGTCTTCCCTTGTTTATGTTACAATAACTTCCATTGATCAGCTGTGCGGGACAAGTTTACATTCCAACATTACATACGCACCGAAGATCAGCTTCCATTTCATGCGCTTGAAGCGAACGATGAAAGAAAATTTAGCTTTCTACATACACACGATAAATGCGCATAGAAGTCACTTACATAGGTTACTCACACATTATTGACTTGAAATGTACTGCATGATAAGATATAAGAAATATACGTAACCATGAGAAATGTACACGAGACCGTACAAATTTACTTCATAACTAAAATCAGAAATGTAATGTAAAAAAGAGACGTTAAATCCGGAGGCTGATACTGCACTGGGAAATATACGTAATCATGAGAAATGTACACAATAATGCGACCTTACAAAATTACTTCACAACGAGAAACTAGAAATACAATACAAATAAGGAGACATTAGATACGGAGGCTGGTAGTGCACTGGCGCACCTCTTATGGCAAGGCTCTCTGTAGATGTCGAGCTGGAAGTACTGGTCGTTGTGGAGGAAGCAGCGCCGCGTCTTGTAGATCGGGAAGTGCTGGTCGTCCGCCTGCCCTTTGGCGGTGTTCCAGTCCCGCTGCGTCACCTGCGTCCGCACCTCCACGATCTGGCCCAGCTTCTCGGGCTTCCTGATCGTGTAGGTGTACGAGTGGCGGCCTGCGGAGGGGGGAACATGTGAGGTCAGCCCTCTCTCAGCGCTATGTGGCCCATAGGCTCGTGTCACAGCACCGACTGTGGCATGCGGCATCAAGTGTGGCTAATTGAAAGCCCAATTTGCTCGCGACAGCGACTGGTGGGCGTCCAGTGAAATGACTAGTCTTATCTACAAGTGTAGTAAACCAAAAAAATAAGGTTAGTGAAAGAAATAAAAAAGTAGTAAATTACAACATTGAACATGAAATAACGATTTAACAAAAAATTACTTTCAAATAATTGGATAGGATAAGAAACGTCAAGTGAAAAATTAACTTCAAATATTAAAAACTATATTACAAACAAAAAAGGAAATAAGGAAAACACTGATATACCACAATCAGGTACTCCTCAATACCAGGGAGACTAGATGCGAGGAGGAGCACTCACAAGTTTAGCCAAACACAAAATGAAATAGCAGAGACCTTCACAAGAGGAACCACGACCTGGACGCCCACGTGACACTTCAGCTCGAGTCCTCCAAGTCAGGACGTCTTTACAGAAAACGCTAGTTTTAGCCTCTCTACCCGCAGCAACAAATGCGATCCAAAAAGAGGAAGGAGGAAGGCACCATTTAGTATGGAGTTAAGGAAACGCGGAATCTACGCAGAAAGGGCATAGAAACAGTAAGTTGTGAAAGAAGTTCATGAAACAAGATAAAAGTTGAAAAAGAAAGTAAGAGGTGCTGAAAAACAGGACAGCAGTGAACCGAAAAAAGGTGGTTCTTAACATAACAAAAAAAAACATTTTATTTCAACAAAAAGCAGGCCTACCTAACTCTCAGCTCGGGCCCTCACATTTCCCCCTGGGAGCACTAATACCCATAGATACAATAGTTGTATCCCCCTGAGGGGGGACGTCTTCACAGAAAACGCAGCACAAGTTGCAATAATTTAGATCTCATTACTAGAGTAGCTCATATGAAATAAAATGATAACGTTAAGTAGCACAAAAGTGAAGTAAGGAGGAACTAACCGTCAGCCCCGCGCTTGCGGATGCGCGCCTGCATCTTACGGGAGTTGGTGCGCAGGTAGATGTGCTCCACCGTGAAGTCCTGCAACACACCGCACGAATTAGCAAAGGTTCTGAACGCTTCTGTACAGTCACGATGGAACTCACTGAACACGCCAACGAAAGTACATAAGGTCAATGATACGGAGTGCTCGTTACTAAGCTGCACGCCATTCCTTTGTTAGGTGATGAAAATATTTAAAATTGTCACTCAATAAGCACCCTGGGAACTTTAAATCCTCATCATGGAGTTAATTCAAAAAATTAGGTGTGTTCATGCTATTTTCAAGGTTATTCGTTATGCAGCGACGGGCACAGCGCCACCACATAACCGCTGGCCTCGGCCATCATCACCTGGCCACAAAACTCGAAGCACTTGCGCAAAAAATGGACGCTGTAGCAACACTTTGGTTAGCGGCACAGAAGAACGAAGGGATAAAAAAGTAAGACGCCTAGTTAGAGTTGGGCAAAAGATTTTCACATGTGATGTGGCATGTAGACTCCGAAGTTCATGGCTCAAATAATGAAGGGGTGACAAATTGCGTATGAGTGCACTGTCACTGCGTCTGCTTTAGCAGCGATAAGAACAAAAAATTAAAAAGATCTCATCATTACAACTTAAATTTACTTTCTCCCAAGTTGCGAGAAGAATTTGAAAAAAATCCTAATCGAAATCTCGTTTTCTCTCATGAGCTTGCTCATGAGAGAAAACGTTGTTCTCTCCTTGTAACATTGTGTGCCGGTCACCTTGTACCATATTTGAAAAAAAAATCCATGCTACCAAAAAATTTTTGTTTTGCAGTCAGAAAAACTAGCGACGTCATTTGAACTCGCATGAATGCGTCTACTACGCGGAAGTGGAAAAACAACGTTCGTCACGGACAAACAACAAATAATTTTCTAGTCAACAAGCTCCATAAATTAAATCAAGACGATCGCGCTACGCTGACAAAACAAAAAACGCTTGCTCCATTCCCCACTGGATCTTGATTCTCCGGTGATTCCAATGATTCTCCCCGTTGGGAAAAGAGAGAACTCAGCCACAATTCCTCACTCTCCTCAGGTGTCGGAAATTGGTACCAGCTTGACCGGAGGTAACCGTCATGGCGTCCTGGTGTTAGTGATGAGGCATTTGAAAAACCGGTGCACAAGATGACATGTATCAGCTCTCAGGCTTGATTGGAATAAAGTATCCTTTGACTCGCGGAAGTGCACGTCACATCCCAAGCTTCACCTGGAACTTGGGGAACTGGTCGACAGGAGGCAGGGGCCCCAGCACGAGGTACTTGAGCTTCCTCGCGTTGTTCTTGAGCCGGTCGCCGGTGTCGATGCCGATCTTCTGGCACACCATCCCGATCATGCGCTTTATCTGAGAACAAATCGATGTTTTGGTGCCATGAAGTCAGACAACGTAAGGTACAAGTATAACACACAAATCTACACCAGTAAAACTATTACTTTTAATTAAATATATCGTATGAACATATCCTTTTCGTATTGAACATATTTTGATGCAAAGCCCAGTCTCTCATCCACTCATTTATCTGCTCGAGTGGTACGTAGAAACCGTCTTTCAAGGTCTCTTCAGTATATTTAGAGCATGTTATCTTCTCGAGATTTATGGCACACACGAACACCTCTGAAGGCGGGTAGCAGGCAGCTGCTTGCTCAGTTATATTTTCAGATTCATCTACAGCACGTAGATAAACACGAGGCTTCAACTTTTCTTTTAGTGGCGTTACGCGCGCTATTTCTTTATAGAGGCTCGTAGCAAACGTATTTATGCGGTGAACTGCCACTAGGGTACAATCGCGCAACTTTATATATTTCAGTCGATGCATCTGTTAGTGAGGAACCCAGCCCTTTCAATCCGGTTCATAATATACTTTTCACTGCCCCCCCTTGTTTTCATTTTAATTTCGTGACCAAACGTGGTGATAGACGAGACCTCAATATTAATGAAGTCTCATGACAGCGTTTAATCACTTCACGTGACAGGCAACTATTCAATGCTTTGCACTGCGATAAAGAATTCAGTCATATTAGCTAAAGCAATAACACTTTTCAGCTCTATTAGTACTTTTTTGGCCAAAGCATCAAAAACTGGGAAGAGATTGTCCGCAACACATCTTCACTGCAAGGTACGAAGTCGACCACGACTGAACCTATCATCAAATGGAACTGAATCTCATTCACTAAAGTAGCCCGGCAGGATCAAACTCGGTACATGGGCTCGACATGGCGGTACCTTGGTGTCGAACTCGGAGGTGTTGTCGATGACGTCGAAGTAAGGGTGGCCGATCCAAGCCTGCGCGGCCTTGCGGTCCAGCTCACGGGCCAGCTCCAGGTTCTCGCTCCGCACCACGTGGTCCTGGTGACGGGGGGATGTTAATGGTGGGCGGCACGTGAATAAGTTCGATGAACTGGAGTGAAATTCAGTCACCCCCTAAGATGGGAATGAGGAAAAGATGGGAAATAACACTAAATGTTAAAAAATAAATGAACAAGATAAAAGATCGGCAGTGCAATGACATCAACAAAAGCTAAAATGGCATAAAATTTATTTTATTATTTAAAATCCCGCAGGAAAATACAAGCACGCATTCAAGTTTCAATAGATCGTACCTAAAGAAAGAAGACGAATATCTGAAACATTAACCGAGATACGAGGAGAGCAGCAAAGCACAGAACGTCAAAGCCCGCAAGAAGAAGCGACTACAACACCGCCTTGCCGCCCGTACCTCGGTGCTGTAGAAGGCCTCGGCGCCCACGGCGGCGGACACCATGTGGATGATCTGGTTGTAGCGGTTGTCCCGCAGCTCGAGGGTGTTCATGTGGTTCGCGGACACGATGCTGTCCCACGCCTGCACGCAAACTCTAGTTTAAGCAGCGCACCAACGCAGCTCCTCAGGTTCTGGTCTCTCTACGTCACTCATGTCATCCTGTGTTAGCTTTCACAATATTTCTTACTTTATTTAATGTCATTACGAGTCGTTGTAACGGTGCAGGCAACATGTAAAGTTCTTATACCGACTTGGCCACTTTATAAGTCGTTTTTCAGATCCAAATCCCTAAATTTAACTTGGAAAAAAAATCCCTAACTTCATGCTTTTGCGCAAAAAACAACACGTATAGAGTAACCACGTCGACTGAAAAAGAGATGCAGCCGGCCTTGCGAGCGGTTGAGGCAATACCTGCTGGGAGATGAAGGCAGAAGCATCCATGGTGCCGCGGTCGCAGATGATGAGGCAGTTGCGGGGGCACGACAGCGCCAGGTCGAAGTAGACGTTCTCCAGCTGGATCATCGTGAGCAGCAAGTTCTCCTGGAACTTCAGCGCTGCGGGCACACCAAAATGTTCGCTTTAACACGTTGCCTGCGATGGGTTAAACTCGAGTTCAATATTTAACTCTAATTTAAAGTGAATAATTGAGGGTAATTTTATGAATATCCAATTGAATTTCCAATTATGAACTTGCCTGCGATGGGTGAAACTCAAGTTCAATATTGAACTCTAATTTAAAGTAAATAATTGTGGGTAATTTTATGAATACCCAACATTAACTGGGTCCTTCAAATAACATTAATTATAAAAGGTTGTTTAAAATATTACCTACGACCCATTGATGGGTCGTATCGCAAGCAAAGTGTTAACATCAGCGTTTGACTACCCATAGTACCGCTATCACAACCACCATCATTAAACTGGCGCCGGCATCATGTAGTCACCGACATCACTACGAGGAAGTGACCGCCACTCGACAATGAACTTCGAAGAACACATTAGGGCACAAATTTCACAAGTAATAAAATATATTAGAGCTGTTTTTGAAAGTGGATTTTGGAATCCACTTCGAGAGTAAAGGGTTAATGCTGGTGCAGATGCAGGGCAGTTATGGCGTGGTCTATGCCACACATTATAAGTTGGTCTGAGCCGCACTGACCACAACAAAGGTGTTTCAATGATATGAAGGAATAAGACACCATGTAGTATGGAATTTAGAAGCCGGGCAATTTGTGCATAAGGTGTGTCCCAAAGTGCGCTTTGTAAACTTGCACTTTGTAAATTATTGTAAATACAATAATTTACAACAAGCGAGTCTACTTCATCATACAGAAAACATTTTATAAATATTACGATTTGTTCATCAGTAATACAAAGAATGGGTTTTGATGGAAATTTGTCCAGAGTAGTAAGAGCAATGCTCACCAATTTAAGCCAACACTTGCACGCAAAAGTCTTTGCGTGACTGCACGTCTGGCATCGAACGACCGTCCCAGAACACACAGGTTCTCAAAATGTTTCTGAATATAAACAAGAATTAGTAATTTTTATTAGCTCATTGAAATCTTAATTTTAGAAGAGCATTGAAATACATCGATGCATTCGGACACGGAATTAAGGAAAGGAGCGATAACCCTGCGCCTCGCACGGGTGGTGAAGGAAGCTGTTGAGGGTGCCAGGTGTTGTTCGGTATTTTGGTTCGCGGCGCAACTGCCCTATGTCCGTCAACAATGCCTTCTCAAACAAAAATAAAGATGTCTCGATAACACAATGAAAGTTGTCAAAAACTATTTGAAAATTGTCCGTATCAGCGTGTTGAGCTCGAGGAGACACCAACTCTCTCGATCAGCATGCATTTCAACCTCTACCTGAGTTGCCTATTTATATATTTCATCTCTTTCTTTGGCCACGTGATTATAAAATCTATTTATCATAGCAAATAAGAAACACTCGCGCACGCAACTCGTTCCGAATTTCACGGCTGCAATGAAATCTAGAAATTGTTTCCGAAGGGTGGAAGAAGAAAGAATCTTCCCGTACTTCTGTCCAAATATGCGCTTTACCTACACACACACAACTCTCTTGAACGAGAAGTACCGTGAATTAGTTATGCCTGATATTGCTATCATGCATAAGTATCTGATACCGACAAACAAAAGGCGCATTGTGCACTACTGAGTGTGCTACACGTTGAGTTACTAACAATTAGCATGTTTTCACATTCCAAATAATGCCTCGCGTCTAATTGCTGAAATAATCATGTTTTCAAGTCCCAGATAAGATCTCCGAGGACAGTTTCGCGGGCAAATAGAACACAGCAGATAAAGCGGGCTTTGAAAGAGCAGTCGAAGTCTTATCTACGTCACTATCGCCAGTTTCGGCGGCCTTGATAATGCGTCTCTTGCGAGATAGGCCGGCCGACGGAAACGCCGGCACGAGCGCAGTTCTGGGAAGCGCTCGGAGCCGCCCTGCCGTGCGCACATGTCGGCTACGAGCGACCGAATGTAAGCGTCGTGTTCCCCACCGCGCTGTCGCCTTCGCTTGCTCAAAACTGCTCCAATTCTTCAGTAGTTTTATAAAAACGAGGCGCTGCTCAATTTATTTCTTCAGTAATTTTATGAAAATAAGGCGCTGTTCAACTTATTTCTACAGTAATTTTTTGAAAATGAAGCGCTGTTCAACAAGAACACGATTCAAAAAGCCTATTGAAAGTCATTGTATTCATCCTATTTCCAAAAATAAAGAAATCTCAAGCTCAATGTTTTTTGGAAACTAACAATCACATATTACCTCTTATTTCTACCACATATTACACGAGTGAGCTCAAGGTTACAACTTTGTTATTTTTTGAGAGAAATTAAACATGACACAGAACTACACTCTGATGAGTACACTCCCACACACTCTATCGTGAGCGTGTGGGAGACATCAGGCGGAGCCACCGACAAACATCGATAGCAAATAGAGCGGTCGCTGATAAAGAAACATATTCTCCAGATTTAATTCGCGCAAGGTCATCATTTGTTTTTGCAGTTCAATTTTTCAAGGAGAAATGAGCAACGCAAAAATAAAATTTTATTTTCAAGTTCCCGGGCTACGTCCCACCGACCGAGTCCCTCCCTCACGTTTGCCTCGAGATGCCGTCATTCACGTGAGAGAAACTCATGTCCGATTGAGCTGCAATTCAGAGCACACAACTGTTGCGAGGGTAGCACACAATGCAGTTAACTGAGCAGTGCAGGCACCAGTTATGTACAGACTAACACGGGTCGGCTCACTCACACTCGCAGATTCCGACGTGTCATCTGAAAATACTTCAACTTGTGAGTCCAAAATTTTTGTCTCGAACATGAGAGCCCTACGATATTGTGATGAAATAACGTGAACTGCCTCAAAGTACATCGCTCAGTTCAATGATCACAAGACATAACTTCAACGCTAACTGCAAATAAGGGAAATCTGAAGCCCAATTAATTCAAGGTGCCCAAATCACATAGTGCTTACTTGAACGAAATCTTTGCATTACGCGCTTTTCAAAACAAGAAACTCATTCGTGCGTCAACAAATTTTGACTTGAGGGAAAACACAACAATTCACCCAAAAAGGAGGGCCCCTGGAAGTAGGCCGTGCGACTATCAACAAACGCGTCCGTCCTTCACACGAGCTAGCGAACGCAGCGCATAGTTTTGTTCTGCTTCTGTAACTTCAAAATTGTTGGAGGAGATAGAACTTCCGTGAAACACATTTTTACAATTTTAATGGCCTTCCCACAACGTCATGCACGCGTACTGGAAGATATTTTTGAGCCATATTCTCTCCTAAGACTCGCTTCGTTAGCAATTCTTCATCGAATAGATTCTGAAGAATCCAATGCAATTTACATGTCCGCTCACAGATTGCGACAAACTAGTAGGCTTCTAAAATAAACGTTTGATGCAATTACAATTTTCATACGAGAAAGCCCAATAAACAACAAAAAACAATCATAATAAGAAGTGTTGCTTCACGGTGTCGCTAGGAGAGTTTTGCTCGCCAGCAAAACAAATCACGCGCATTCAACACTGGCCGCGGCAGTGTGCATGTTTCTCATGTGAACTGAACATGGGGCGACAAATGTACAAAGGCACTCGCACCATGACCTGTCATGACATTTGGCAAAAAAGCTGCGCAAACAGGGTTTTTACTGTGGGAATAAACTGTGGAAGGTTTTGTAGCTCTCATAGTGCGTCACTGTCGATGTAACACGTCTTCTACGGAGCGTCATTCCGCTCAAGTTCGTCCTGTTGTGTAACAGCATGACGGACAACAAAGTAAAGTAAGCTTTTTATCAAACTTTGATCAAGACACAAGCACAATAGGAAAAATAGCAAGAGGAAAAAAACATGCTCCCTGCCCAAGATATAAAATAAGTCGAGAGGTAAAAAATCAAACTAAATATCATATAACGACTAGAAAGCTCCAAGCGCCCTATGCTAATCCGATCCCACCTCTGTGTCCGACACGTGACGCAAACTGGCGCTGGTGGTGG
>JACJUY010006507.1:21900-35585 GCA_014220935.1 Platorchestia sp. MABIK
TTGTACAAGTCGTCATTGTACGGCATTGTACAAGTCGTCATTGTACGGCATTGTACAAGTCGCCATTGTACGACATTGTACAAGTCGTCATTGTACGACATTGTACAAGTCGTCATTGTACGACATTGTACAAGTCGTCATTGTACGACATTGTACAAGTCGTCATTGTACGACATGGTCCAAGTCGTCATTGTACGACATGGTCCAAGTCGTCATTGTACGACATCGTCCAAGTCGTCATTGTACGACATCGTCCAAGTCGTCATTGTACGACATCGTCCAAGTCGTCATTGTACGACATCGTCCAAGTCGTCATTGTACGACATCGTCCAAGTCGTCAATGTACGACATCGTCCAAGTCGTCATTGTACGACATCGTCCACGCTGTGATAAGTCATGTCATCACGCAGCACATGTGCCTCAATCCTTCCTGCACCGGGACACTCTAGTCGCGAGACAAATTCTGCCTACTAGGCTACTCGCTAAGAAGTTCACAGCTCCCTCTAAGTGCAGTAAGAACCAAAAAATTTCTTGGTGCGCCTCGATGGCCTCAATGATTTGACTTCTATGATTCATGAAGAAAGAAAATGCGATTTCTTCGTTTCGTGGTGTGTGATTTTCGCACTTCTTCGAACCGTGAACCTTTTACATAACCCTTCCGTCTCGCAGAAACCCGCCGTGTTGCTTTCCCAGTGTCTTTGTCTGAGTTGTAATTATTGCTACGTGAGCGCCATCATCTGATCCTACGCACAGGTGAATACATCAGACAATGCCTTTGTAATTGCTCTGTTCATAATGATCATTTTACTGTCGTAGAAATGAACCGCTCTCGCTAGACACCAATTAGCCAGTTCCATCTCGGCAACAAAGAGATACATCCGACACTCGTCTCCAACTTCGCAGTGCACCGAGTACGCGTAGTTCAAATGTGTATATTCTTCTTAGTGATGATTTGTTTGAATAAATGCAATAATTATGGTCTATAGAAATGGAATGCGATCCTGCTATGGTGGTAACGTAAGTGGTGGTGGTACTAATGTATTCATGAAAATTCCGCCAGTAGCGCGGTACCAGAACACAACTACGCGGTAGGGATAAAGTGAATTGTTCGCAGTCGCGGTACAGGATCTTCTACAGAGCCTCATAAAGAATTATTTTTCTACTACATTATATACGCACGTGGCATATAAAAAATAATATAATGTCGTGTGGTGTCTGAACATGACAAAAAGTGGCTAATTTACATTTGGGATTGATCGAGAAAATTGACACACTGTCAATTCAGACTCTATTCACTCAAATTATCTACTCACTGACTTCATTTCTGCGTCGGTTTGAAAAAAGCCAGCATGTACCTTCGTTACCATTAAAGGCACAAAAATTTTGCGTATGTTTTAGCTGCACATAGAAGGTCATGTCTGAACGCCTCGCTTGGGTGACGAACGTGATGTCCCCTCACCGGCCTCAACATTCCAGTGGCGTCTGAGAAACGTGCGATGCATTCATTTCGTCTAATGATCTCCGTGGATATCACTGACCTCTTGTGCTCTGGTGAGCAATTTTTATATTTCCTGGAGAAATCAAGCTAATTTTTTTCCTATGGCGTTAGTGAGCAAGGAGCTTCTTGACAGTACCTCTACCTGGCAACGTCATTTTGTAGTGGATTGCTAAATCTTTCGTCAACCCATGCTTGGTCCTTTTCAGAGAGCTTTAAGTAAGAAATGCAGCATGATTCATCATCAGTTCAGACGACGGCTGTGCTAGCGTGAACTGTTACTGCATCTCATTTAGGATCTTGTGAGCAAACAGAAAATTTTTCCGAGGCTCCAGAGCTCGGCTTTCTTGGTTGTACGATATGGGACAGAGCGTGCCGACTGAATTCAATGTCGGTGTTTTCTTACGTTAAAAGTCTACATAGTACGCTCGTCTTCATCACTAGGAGGCGATTTGTCATGCTACTGGAACAGAGGACTTAAGCAGGCTCTAGCACACAACGTCATCACTTGATCCTTCAATTTTCGTATGGATTGACTGTTAGTGAAACCTCGGGGTCGAATCGCAGGTAAATATTTCTTGCATTACATTATCAAGCCTAATTATAGGGCCCTCTGACTCCTGTTACCGCATAACTCATTGAGTTAGTTGTAGTATTTTTGTTGAAATACATGGACGTTGAGAAAATAATTCCATTTCTTATTGACTTCAACGTCTGGTGGGATGCGTGAAGCTAGCATGTCTGTGAGCAGACCGATAAATTCGTCCGATTTCAAGCTCCTGCTCAGAAGATAGCGCACTAGTGCCTTTCATCAAAGGGCATTGATTATTCCCTCGGTGGTTGTACCCAAGCAATGTATGTCGTTAAAGATCCAGTATTGTCCGCGATCACTTCTTAGCTCAAGTGCTGCTTTTGCAATTACTGAAGTGATGCAGTATTACGTTCACACCTCGTCACCGCCTGACGACACGAAGCTATCTTTCATAATTCATTGAGGCGTGACTTTGTGTGTAGGAAGGCACTGAGGTGAACTTTGAGCCCATCTTGGGGGCGAGCGAGAACGCGCGTGAGGTGCATCGAGTAACGCGCATTTGCGGAATCTTGTGAAGAAAGAAGCGTTTACTTCAATAATGTCTCGCGCGCTTCTCAGGTGCTGCTCGAATGCTTTAGTTGGCTTCACAAGCGTGTCTTGTGAGCGCCCATTTCGTCCGGGACTTGAAGCGCTTTCTTCCATCCAAGTTATTTCTCCAGCATTTCTTGGAACTTTCGCGTGCCGCAAGCGGTGTTTTTGTTGCTTGGCCAGTTTTCCTCGTGACACAAATCTCACTTTGATGTGTTCGCTGATAGGCATAGTTCCTCAGCGTCTCATGAGGTTAAGGTTCTGAATTTTTAAAAATTGCTGAGGTTTCAGTCGAGAAGTTCTAGCTCTCAGTAGAAAAAAGTTCTGCGTACTGATGCCCATCTTCTTTAGCTGGTGAAAATTATCGTATGTCATGTGATGTGAAGCCCAACTTGCGCGACGCTATTTACATATCTGTACATAGTTGTATACATATGTAAATATATATCCATAAATTTATACATACATATATATATATATATAGATGCATATATGTACGTGTATGTACAGTCCCTGTAGTTAGAGTTGGTTGAGATGCGCGGTAAGCTTTTTCTTCCGGTGTGCTCATTTGTCTCTCTGTGGGGACGCCAGCTCGCCACTGATTTTCTCGCCGACTGCTGATGCTGAGCGTGTTGCATCTATTGCCCTGTCTTCTCGCGCTTCTTGGTCGATATTGGGCTCTGTGCTGTTTTGCTCTTAAGACCGTTTGTAATATCAATAAAAGCCCAATTTGTTGCGGTTATTCTTTAGAGTTTCATTGTAACGGAAAATCAAGCGGTTGATAATGAGAGACCTCTTGCATTCCGTGCTTCTCAGTGCTGTTCGCACGTGAAGCGCACAGCACAGAACAGTTTTATGCTCCCGCAGTTCACCTGGTGTCGCCTCACTGCAGAGATCGTTATTTCCTGCACCGCAAATTACAGAGGAAGTGTTGAGCCTTTTGTCTTGCTCGTGCTGTACGTCTCGATGTCGAAACGCTATCTCCCTGGCATTTTATTTTTCAGTTCGTGGCAGAGTACAGTAAAAAAAAGGGATCAAGATTTCCTGATAAGTCGTCCACGCGTACTGTCTCCGTGTCGTATTCCAGATAAATCCAGTAACCATATTATACTTAGCCTCAGGCGAGTTGCATTTTAAACTGCATTGACGCAAAGGTTTCATTAACTCGTCACAACGATGCTACGTAGCTGGCAGGACAGGGGGAGCTAAAAAAGCTAAATTGCGCTGCTAATGCAACCCTTCAGTTGGTCTGCACCGCTTGTCCTACGCTCAGATTTAGCTCGCTCTCAGGAAGTTTCGGCCATATTCTCGCTATGGGCTCACTGCGTGAGAACAAACAGCCTCAGGACCATGCAGGCCGCTCGCGTAATAAGTTTTTATCATAGCTGCAGCTGCCACAAAAACCTGTCGAAGGTTTCGGTTGACGAGGAGGTGTCAACAGCACGGGTAGCTCTCAAGAACGCAGGCTTGGAAAACGCAGCGCATTGCATTGACAAAGTTTCTAGGTGAGTGTGAAGTGGACGCGCGAATGGAAGTTTGGGACGCCTACGACCGCGTCCAACTTTGGTTTTAGGGAGCCAGTGAAGTGCTCCTTGATTCTCACATGAGCTTTTGAGAAATTTTGCCAAATTATTTTAGAGTTTATATTGGAAGGATGGTTTTGTTAGTTAGTGCAAGCTACAATCGTCAGCACACACGCGACTGTTCATGTTAGGATACTGACAATGACTTGCCTGTATACTGACCGTATACTTGTCAGGCCATGACTTGCTCGGCTCCAAGGCTTCATCGCATGATCGACAGCCTCTGCAGCGCACGCCGACTTTTTGTGCGACTCTAGCCGCAGTTTTGAGAGGCCTCCCTAGGCCTGATGTCGGTAAACATGAAGATGTTGAAATAGAAATATTAATGCGATACAGTGAGTTAAGGAATGAAAATTCGATTAATTTAATTTTTTTCGTTGCAGGTGTATCGAGTGCCTGAGACGGCCACCATTTTGCTGAGGTGAGTTGGACGGCGTAGTTAGCTGCGATACCTTCAACTCGTTACAACGTTCTGTGCTCCCTGCCTACATCAGCCTAAGTACATACGAGTATACTCTTCATTGCATACTCCACTTTACCTTACATGTTACTTTATGTGCGTGTGCGTCAGCTCTGAGACATTGAGTGTGTCCTACGCGTTATTAATACATGTTTGTTCACTACACACAAACATATACACATGTATATATACATATATACGTGCATGCACATACATTCACACGTATTACTTCTCTTTAGATAAGAACATCGCTGTTTTTTCGTCAACCTTGACTTCCTATTTGCGTTTCTTCCTGAAGCGAGCGAGGTTTTCAGTTCGGTCATTTCCAGCTCCCTTACGCGTCATGGCAATCTGTCACGGTTGCCAGATGTTTTGTGTCTGAAGGAACATGCAGGTGGCGTAGTCAAGTTGGCGAAAGCACTTCCACTTCCAGTTGTACCGCTAAGACGGCACGAGTTGGCTCAAAATGTCACACAGCGTGTCTGCCATGGTAACGCTTTATAAAGAGATTTTCTTGAGAATACTTACCGAGGGGAGCATTTTTATAGGAAGGGTCCCAATTAATTCCGCTGCTGCGAGCAGCGCAAGAATGTGTCCTTTGTTGACTTTAAAATCACAACTGACCTAGTTCTGTCTCACCTCCTTATTTTCGTTGTGGCATCTCTGCAGTCAGCGTTAATGTACGAATGTCTAGTGCGAGCTTTGTTTCCGTTCTGTTTTGCCGTCCAGTTCCCGATTATTTGCCTCCGATCTGCTGTCGTATTTCTACCGCCGCCTGTCAGAGGCTGGGCTCATGCAGACGCCTCAGCAGCTCCGTTGTGTTGCGTAAAATTCGCTACGGCGATCTCAATGGAACGAGAGCGCAAGTCGACCCTTTAATACAATAGCTACAATGTGTCAAAGACCCTTAATACAATCGCTTCGATGTGCCAAAGACCCTTAATACAATCGCTTCAATGTGCCAAAGACTCTTAATACAGTAGCTACAATGGGCGAAAGACCCTCAATACAATAGCTACAATGTGTCAAAGACATCATGATTAGACCCTTGCCACAAGTTGATGTATGTTGCCTCTAATGACGCTCACTTGGCGTAACGCACCACACGTCCGTTGTGCTACGCTGCACTTGTGCTACACGAGGCCCTGTGTTCTCACCTCCGAGTTCCATGTCTCTTACGGGCCGAATAGCTGTGTCATGCCGGTAGCTGCAGGCCAGTTCGATTTAGGGAACATGAACAAAAAAATTTGAATTCTCTCGCAGTTATGAGAGTTCGTTTTTAACTCAAACCAGAGTACAAGTGGAGGCAGGTATGAAGTCTGTCCCCCAGGTCCCCCAGGTGGGGGAGTTGGGTTGCTCTCACACCAGGGGATGGGGGAAGGAGACAGGTCCACTCCCTGGTGCTGTTGGCGTGTGGGACGTCACGGCTCAGGTGTCAACATTGGCTAAGTTTACTCGTGTTCTTATTTTGATGTTCTGCTTTTCTTTTGCAGTGGCGGAGTCAAATTTGCAGACCTCTCAGAGGAAGAGGGTGAGTTCTTCACATGAATTCTTGACTTCTAGAACGTTTGTGTTGAGATTTTGTGTTCACCGAGCATGGGATGGTCTTATTTGACATACTCCTTGTGTGGGCGAGTAGATTTAGAACTAACAATAGTATTTTGATTGCTGAGATTTTTGTTGAAATTTTCATCTGATAACATAGTCTCGTGGGCCTCGTTCTCGAATAATTCCAAACATAATAGTGCGTCCTTGGACCATTTTATGCTTTTGGTTTCAAGAAATTTCATGGGTTGTTGACCATTTGAGTAGTTTCAGAATACTTGCTACCAAATAATCATGCACTACAACTTATTTATTTTACACTCCGCACAACCTAATGTCAGCGACACAAATTACACCATAATCGCCGTCGCTTTCAACGCTACATAATTTCCTGATGGCAAGCGCTGCAACTTGAAAATTTTCAAAATTTCGAAACAAAACCGAGGTTGAATTCTTCTTCAACTGAACAGCTGCAGATTACCAGGGATTGAAAGGGGCATAAAAACACCAGTTGTCACGTCAAGATATTTTCGTACCGTGGTCCTGCCTCTCGTCCGCTTCTGCAAGATTTTACGTCATTGCAGCGGCACAACCGGCGATAAAGTTCTGATGTCGTGGCTACTGTCTGTGATGTTCCATTTGAATCGAGCCGAATTTTTTTTTGAGGTTTTACGCCATAACACCTGCACTTAGCGTAGTCACGGCGACAGCAGAACTTTCGCTGCCTGCTATACAGCTGCGATGCCGTAACACGTTGACTGCGATACGACCCACCGATGGGTCGGTTGAAAAAGTTTGAACACTCTTTTAAAGTTAATGGTATTTAAAGGACCCAGTTAATGTTCGGTATTTATAAAATTTCTAACAACTTTCGAATTTAAATTTGAGTTGAATACTGAACATCAGTTTAACCCCTCGTCGCAGTCAGGATGTTAGATTGTGTGACGACACGCTTGCTGACCTCACACGCCAGCCTTCATTAGCGTCTGACGTCCGCACTCCGCCGTAACGTCCACAAGAAGCCGCCACCGCTGAGAAGAAAATGAACAGAACTGCGAGCGCCAATTGGGTGGCGCATGCGCCGTGTTGGTTGCCGCCTCTCACCGCTGCGGGGTGACGCGGGGCATTTGTGGCTCCAGTTTACCACGTTAGGTGCGGTGTGACCCACCGGTGGTCACTTACGGGATTTTTATGATGCCGAGTAGCCACAAACTCAATTTTCATAAATACTCAGTCAATCAGAACTAAATGGAAGCACGATCTATTTCTTGATTATTATTTTTAAAATTAATCTCTAAAATTAGCATTCACTTGAATTGAGTATAAAACTTCAGTTAAGCCCGCCGCACTAATGACAGCGCAGCACACCCGCTACGTCAGCAGCTGCGTCAGCAGGCGGGCAGAAGTGGGAAGTTTTCGCTGTAATGACGGAGCAGGTGAACTTTGATCCCGTTTGCTATTCCTTCAGTATGTGCAGAGACTGGTCTCTATGCTCTCCCTTGTTCCTAACCTCGCACTCAAGTCTGAGTGTGAGCACATGAAGGAGCTGTTGATTCCCCATTGTACAGAAATATGGAAATGTTTCAGAAGTATGGACGGGAGTCTCGGACGGTAATGTCACTACCACATCACCTGTTGTGTGTCCCCGCACAGAAAAGACTCTATTTCTCTATGAGAACCTTGAGCGTATCTCAGTACTGACACGTACAGTGAAACTCACGTGGGTGAAATTAATGAACGGTTTTGGTGTCTGGCATTCTTCTCTTCTCTTGTTTGATAAGCCCAGCACTCTCGCTGGGATGGTAGGCTGCTGCATGGCAAGTTTAGCTGCGTGAGTCGAACTCTCTTCCTGGTAATTAACGTCCACTTCCGTTGTCATGAACCGAATTTTTTGTTCGTTTTATTCTCTGTGGTTATGATCATTTGCTTTTCTTTCTATAGTAGTTCAGTGTTTTTATTTATTAATTTGCAATGTCATTGCTAAGTGAAGTAACGTGCGTGCTGAAGCGCTATTGGTTATCCTATTTAGCTAATGATTGGAAATCAATAGCCTCTTCGCAGATTATATCTTCATTCTTCTTTATTGATCCCTCCGTAATTACAATGGAGCTGAAGAAATGTTTTTTCATCGTCAAAACCTAAAGAGAGGGATTAAATGTAATGTAGGCCTAGTGAGTAGAAGCTTCTCTTTTTACTATTATAATCTCAATGGCTGCACATACTCGGGTGAAAATAACGAGGAACGGACTGGAATCGAACCTAGGTCGAACTTTACTGCATGGGTGGTATTTTTCTCTCCGCATGACTTACGTCAGCGTCATTCGTTAACGATGGCACAAAATACAGTCGAGATTCATATACTCATGAAATTCTCATGTCGTTTTACAGAGGGCACTCTTGAGGGTCGGAAATCATTCGCTTTTCGTGACTTGCAGCCTTCGCGCTTGTGTTTGCTTCTGATAACTAGCGGTGGAGTCGCGTTGCCCTCCGCTGGATACTTCGTTCGTTCGGCGTTTCAAATCTCACATTCGTGTTGCATTACCGCTGCAGTTTTTGTTCAAGTGTGCAGAGTGCTGCCTGAAGTCGCCAATTTTGTTCTTGATCTGGATGCGTGGCGAGTGTATCGAGGGTGCGAGTTTTGATCCTGACCACCGTGGTGCCTCGGCTCGTTGGTGATCACTGAACAGATACCAGCTCAGGCTGTTAGTGTAAGCTGTGTTCTGCTCTTGTGTCTGCGTGACAGCGCTTAAGTTGCTTCTAATGTGGAATCTTAAACTATTTGGTCGGCCTGCCCTTGATTCCACAGGCTGTGAAATGACCTCTCCATAGGCAGGCAGGTTTTGCCTCTCTTAGTTCCAATTCTCTCGCCATTTTCCTGCTGAAATTGTTCCGATGCTGCATCGCTGCGGTGAATATTCCGTCTTGTTGAGGCTTTTCCTGACCCTGATGAACTTCTGGGGTCTTCAGGGAATCAATTCGTTTATGTAATGCGGTGGGATTTTGATTTATCGACCACCTCCACTCATGATCACACTTGGCGCACTTGCTTTGTTTGGGTTTCACCACAGTTCCTAGGTTACTTCCAAAGAGTTTAATCACCGCAAATGTCACCACCGATGCCGCCAGGAGTTCAGCACTTGTCAGTTTACATTCGTTGCCCAGTGCTGTAAACAATCGTTCACATTCGTCAGCACTTCTGGGCCTCGTTGTGTCCAGCAAGACTCGCATCACTACTACAACTTGATGTAACTACTCGGAGGTGGAGGGAGAGGGGCGGGCGGGGTAGAAATCCTGCGATATTGGACTCTGTACGGCCCGCCCTCACACGGAGACCAAACGGTAACGTTTCGTCAAAATCGTCTACATAGCGCTACGAAACCGTCAGATTTAAGCCATTAGCTCATGCATCTTCATTGGGCATTGAAGCGATGATCTCTTTGAAGTGTTCTTCCATTGATACTCCAGAAAATTGATGCTTCTGCCTTCTAATTCAGGAGTATAGCCAGGCTTTGTATTCATGGCTGAAATCATGGCTGTAACTGCAATCTGACGGTTGCGCAGCGCTAGACAGACCGAATGGTACCGCTATGTAGACGATTATGACGAAACGTTGCCGTGTGGTCTCCGTGTGACGGCGGCCTCATTAGATATCATGTCAGGGAGGTGCAGCGTGCTTGCACAATCCACAGCCTTGCAATAACGCAATTAATGCAGGATACTTGAACCTTTGGTAAATTTTTATAGCTTTGTAGCCAATACTTTTATGCAGGTAATTTGTAATGCCTCGTGATAGACTCATGAATATCCGATAAAACAGACTTCCTCAATCTAATTTATCTGATTCTACGCTTTATATCATTAACAAGCATGAGCAAGAAGTAGAGTGGCTAGCCGGAGCTCTGCATACAGTATTAGACTCGGTTATGCTCGTGTCACTTCATTTCTCGGGCGCACGGAGCAATGCATTTCAGCGGGCATAGCACGCACCTTACGAAAGAGTTTAAACATTTTAGCGCGTTTATACATTCGTTTGATCATGTTACGCCACGCATCTTGTACGCTTCGTTCAAAAGCTACGCAACAAAGTTGCGATCGCGTAAAACGCGTTCGAAAAGTCCAACAGCTACGCAGATTAGCGGTGCACCGGTGCGCCCGTCGCGTTATTGACCCGCCCTGCATTTCGCTGTTCCGTGCCACAGCCGGATTGAACTGCATCTCTTCCGTGTGGGACCCCTTCCCCTGGCTGCCCCCGGCATTGGGGCATGACCCTCCCTGTGGGGAGCTGCCCGTTGTGGCATGGCCGAATTTTATGGCTCTCCATCGTGCGTCTGAATACAAGTGGTATGATACGTCATAAACAGCGCCTATGCGGACGATGAATATCAGCGATCAGTAATCGACATTCGAAGCGAGAGTGTATCTCACTCACTCTACCTCACTTGCCACGAACGTTACAGTTAGTTCGTGAGATTGATCCATGTTGCCACGAACGTTACAGTTAGTTCGTAAGATTGATCCATGTTGCCATGAACGTTACAGTTAGTTCGTAAGATTGATCCATGTTGCCATGAACGTTACAGTTAGTTCGTAAGATTGATCCATGTTGCCACGAACGTTACAGTTAGTTCGTAAGATTGATCCATGTTGCCACGAACGTTACAGTCAGTTCGTAAGATGAAAAACATGGTTGGCTGTACCCTCTCATGAGCTGGCTTTGTAGCAGATGTTTGTTTGCGGCTGCCTTCCGGCCTCTCGAGTGCCCGTGTCTTGCTTGCTTGTTTGTATCGAGTATCGTAATCGTTTATTATCACTGTGTGGTGTATCTGCTGGTTATGATAAGGACGAGATGAAATTAAATATGAACGGGAAATTACGCTACATTGTTGTCTAATATGTTGCACTTGGGTGCGTTAATTATAGAAGGGGCGTAAGTGGTTGTACTCGCACTCGCGTCTCATTTTAGGCTTGAATCTGCAGTGCGGGACGCACGCGTGCGTGCGCAGCGCGCGTCTCTGCGTGTCTCGAGCGTGCAGGTCTCGCTCTATCCTCACGTGCCGTGCGGGAGTCTCGCTCTATCCTCACGTGCCGTGCGGGAGTCTCGCTGTATCCTCACGTGCCGTGCGGGAGTCTCGCTCTATCCTCACGTGCCGTGCGGNGAAATGAATCAATATGACCAGCGATTCTTAACCTGTGTGGAATGGAGGAGTTGCCAGTTGGGGAATCTCGTGCATTTGTTTCCGCCCACAAAAAAATGATAGTATTTTAAAATCTAATACATTGCATCCAAATATTGACTTATTTACCAAATCACAACCATTTACAGACTGTTTTAATAGCGAAAACATGCATAATGAGGAATTGTATGTCATGTTTGGGTAGAAGTGATAACACTGTTGGGTTAGGAATGTCACAGATTAGTAAACGGAAGATGTTGTGGTGAAGAAAGGAGAGTTGGCTCATTAAAAAGTTGGGAATTGGAGAAAAAAGGTTAAGAACCACTGAATATGACTGTTCAAGAAATGCATCTTTATGTTCATGTTACAGCCTGGAAACTTTCCGTTAAAAATTCAACTGGATCTTTACATTCCTTTGATTTCCTGTTTCCAAGAAAGTTCCTCACAATAGAAACGAATGCTCTCCATGCATTTTTCTCAACATCATTCATAGGTTGAGTGAAAGCTTGATCTTTAATCAGCTTCCTAATTTGAGGGCCGTCGAAAATACCTGTTTTGAGTTTTTCCTACGTTACACCTGGGAACGCGTCACACAAATACTTGAAACAGTCACTGCCAGTATTGAGAGCCTTGACGAACTGTTTCATATAAGGCCTAGCTTGATATGAAGGAGCTGGAAAACAACTTTTTCATGTTCAACTAGGGGTTCATGAATGATGTTCTTTTCCCCAACATTGTAGCTTTCCCTAACTGGCCATTCCTTCTGAGTCCAATGTCTGCCTTTGGCTCTGCTGTTCCAGAGACACATAAAGCAAGGGAATTTTGCGCAGTCACTTTACTGTCCTAACAAAAAATTGACCATTTTTAGATCAACACGAATGATCCATTTGTGTTCTTCATAGTTGATAGCTCCAAAACTGTTATAATGTGTTCACATTTTTTTCAGGTGTACTGAGTGTCGTATGATTATTGCGTCAAAGATGTTGCCTATTTGTAATAAAACACATTTTAGACTCCGCTTAGAGCTATGAAGAGGCGCCAATCATTCGGATCATTACCTGTAGCGCCCATCGCGGTTACTTATCCAGGAATGTCACAACAGTAGACGAAGTTGAATTTAGAATCAAAGTTTCTGGTAATTGACTCTTCTGTCAACCCAGTGTCACATTCGCTGTCAGAGTTAAGAGAAGCAAGTTGAGTCAAGATAAATTTTGGAATATCATCTGAATGGAGCACAGGTCTGATTGCTTAATTTAGACTAAGGTATGTGATAAGCTGACGAGATTTACCATTAAAACCAACATCAGTAAGGCAAAAGTAACAGTCTGTGACATGGTCTCGTGGCATGCGCCATATCATCGGAATGCCGAATTTTATTTTATTTTTCTTATAGTCTATTGACACAAGTTTTCTTCGCAAGAATGACATACCTTATGTGGTGCCCAAGGTTTATCTTGATCTCCAAGTTTCACTTGAAAGTAAGAAAAATGAGTTCGCTTCAGAAATTCACTAATGTTCCTTCTTTGCTTTGAGGCTGTGAATGTGCCACATGCAGTTAGCGACGAAATTATTCGTACACCCCTCGTCTTTCAAAACTTTCTAGAATAACTCAAAAACTATTGTTGCCACAGGCATCTGATTTTCACAGGGTGTGAAGCACATATTAGTGACAATAATACGAAGTTTCTAGAACAAAATATTAGTTATGAAAGATTTAGCAAGCTGAATTCAGAAACACGATAAGACAAAATTATTCACACAGTGAGTAGTATTACACGTGCTTTATTGAAGTGGATCTATCATTTGAGCAAATTTTTAATAATCAATAGCGTGACTTTTCATCTTCATAACATTTAAAAGCCTTTTATTATAGTTTTTGGCAAGCTTTTCCGTAGTTTCAGATGAAATATAGTTCCATTCTTCAATGGCGATGCGTTTTAATTCCTGAAGAATCTTTGGAGCTCTCTTGTTGATGTTGACTTTTAATTCCTGCCACAAGTTTTTAATGGGATTAAGATCAGGACTCATCGAAGCCCAAGGCAGCACATTTATCTTATTTCTTTGGAGCCAGCTAGTTGTAGACTTGGCCGTGTGCTTTGGGTCATTGTCTTGTTGAAATACCCATCGCCTTCCAAGCCCCAAACTATACGCTGATTCTTTCAGGTTTTCGTTCAAAATAGAAATATTGTCATCAGAGTTCATCTTTCCTTCAATTGCAACCAATTTTCCAGTACCCGATGCAGCAAAACAACCCCAAAACATCAGTGATCCACCTCCATGATTAACTGTTGGCACAGTGTTCTTCGGC
>JACJUY010006508.1:7357-18085 GCA_014220935.1 Platorchestia sp. MABIK
ATGGATTTTTCAAAAAGATGACCAGAAAAACCTGGTTTTGTAAAGTCGTTTGTGGGATGAAATAACATGTGACTGAAAGTACACATACAAAACAAATGAGCTTCTTAATTAAAAAAAAACACTATAATCTCCAGGCCTCCGCTCAAGCCTCTGCAAAAGTTTCAACAACAAATTTCAAAGTCGGAGACTGCGCAACTCTTCACCAGCCGCACGTCAGGGCGCAGCTAATCTGCAGTCTAATTTCAAGTTATATTCACGCCAAAAAAGATGAATTTTTGCATGTGCGAGCCGCATGCGCAGTAAAATGAAGAAAAAATCCCTGTTCATTTTACATCGCTAACATATCGCTCGAAATTAACAGCTGAAAAATAGCGAGCAATGTCTGTGGTATTGCCTGCTGCAGCCCAGTATTTCTGTCGTATATTGTTGTTTTAGTCGCGGGAAATTAATGAACAAGTGAGATTTAGAGCGGTCGTAAGAAAGCGGTTGTGCCGAAGTTCACGCCTTAGCTTCTGTTGGTGCAGAATTAAAGTCTAATATAGAATGCAGAGGGCGCGACTTCCAGAGCTAGGATATTTCAATTATCGCACAGCCAGGTCAAACTCGGCATGTGACTCTCGTGTGATTATTGGCAGTCGCAGCTCACACGCACAGCATGGCTTGGCTGGGCAACACGTCTTATTAATGTTACTCCTACCGACCTAAGACTGAACAAACAACCGGTGCGACACTCACTCGCTAGATTTACTCGCAGCGACTGCAACACTTGTGTTTTCCTCGTATTCAGGTATTATTTTTTGGCAGTTTGAGCTATGACAATTTTCAACCTGATAAATTGGAAAGACTGAGAGCGAGAAAGCTTTCTTGCACGACTTGGAGATCTGGAAAATGTTCTTTTGTAACTAAATCTCTTCTTCTCTAGATGTTTTATCTGCGCACATTATGCCTAATTATACGATTAAAGTTTCAACCCACTCTATCTCAGCATCCTGTAAAAACATTTTCGCTTGCTTTTTATGGGATATAACTAACACACGATGTGCTTGAAAAATGTTCTCGCTAATCCCGGATCATAAACTACACGACCGGTGCGACATCATCACACACCCTGGTTAAATATTACCCCTTTTTTGACTCATAAAATTACATAGCTACAAAGCGCTTGCATTGGAAGCACAAAACTGACACTCATCGACTCATGGAAATAAACCCTCATTGGCTCTCATTTTTCCTTTTTCGAAGTTACATGATACCCTAGAAATGGCTGTGACAGATTCCCGTGACTACGTAAGCTCCGGGTAGGATCTGTAAACTTTGTGTACTAGGGTAAACAAGAACACAGCCTCAAAAACTAATGTCAGCGGCTCTACCAAAGTGTGTGTGCTGAATTAAATGAGAATATCACCTCAAAAGCCAGTTTCAGAAGATCTTTGTGTTTGTGATCAAGGGCAAAATGAGAATATACAGTAACCTCAAAAATGGTGTCGGTGAATGAACGCGAGTTTGTGTTGTAGGGCTAAATGAAAATACCTTCTCGAAAACATGTGGCAGCGTTCGCGTGGTCAGGAATAAGATTAGTTCGCTAACTTCTCGCGCCGTCCTTCATTGGCATGTAACAAACAATTAATTCACTGCATAATGTTTAAATAAAACAGCTTCGCTATTCCTCAATTAACACAGTATTGAGAGGTTATGATTAATAATGATAGCGAAATGCACGGTATTGCGAGGTTATGATTAATAACGGTAGCGAAATGCAACGGTATTGCGAGGTTATGATTAATAATGGTAGTGAAATGCACGGTATCGCGAGGTTGTGATTAATAATTATAGCGAAATTCTCGGTATAGCAAAGTAATGATTAATAATGGAAGCGAAATGCACGGTATCGTGAAAATAATGATTAATAATGGTAGTGAAATCCTGCAAAAACATGCCTCGCAAACCTACTCCCAATAATTTTGTTCACAAAATCAGTACACTAAGAACCTGGCCATGAATTTTCTGATGATGACTGAAGTTTGCAACTGATGACTCGAAAAAGATAACATGCGTGTTTATATGAAATATTCGCAGGTTTGAAAGCCTGTGAGCTTTTTATTCGCAAATAGTACAGAAAAACTTCATGGTGATGGTCTCCATAGTCACCGTCAACTCGAAAAATTAGATGAACGTCGTTTTAGCTAAATGATAATATCTCTTTTTTACGTAGAATATTTCTCCAAATAATATTAATAAAAGCGACGTGACCCAACGGGTAATGAACCCGTATATAAAACCCCAACGGGTCACGGGTGCCCTAATCAGTATTATGGTATATATTTAGAATATCTAATAGCTGTGCATTAAAATGTTAAGTGAGCTGAGAATTACCATAGCCTTATACAGAGCAAAAGACCAGGACATCTGAGCACACCACAGCAAGGAGGCAGAAGAAGACATGCTGGACGGTCACCAAACAACGCCCATTTTCCTGCACAGCTTTCGGAACTATTCCAAGATTACGCACCAATGATCCCTGTTCACTTCTTAGGGCTGGATAAAAAAAATTACGGAAACTTTCGTCATTTTGGGGGTGTTTTGCGGATTCTTCTTGTGTGGATGTCCCCGAAGGAACGCATGATAACCACATGAATATCCTTCATATTGTCCCGTGTGGAAAATATGCAGCTACTCCTCAAAGCAAATGACTTTGTTTGAAAAGAACCGAGTGGTTTTGCACTCCATCAGTTCCTGCAGGTCTTTTATGACACCCACCCAGTATGACTTTTTTGCCGCCTGCATGCATGTTTTTTGCTGCCTAAGCGATTTAAGCGATTAAATCGCTTAGGCGGCGAAAAACATGCATGCAGGCGCCGAAAAGTTAAACTGGTTTAGATATTAAATTACTAGGAGATGACCGTGAGTAGCCTAATGTATTACACATACATATAGAACACTCTGACATGCCCCTCTTAAATTAGGAGAAAGGTCCTTCAGAAACGAATAAGATGCAGTTGTTGGTTGCCACGGTTCCACTTTATTTTCTCATTCTTCACGGCGAGTGAGCAATCATAGCGCGCAGTCACCTAAGAGTTTTTCTTCTAAATAAAGTTAACGCCTGGCACCGTTGGCAAGAGACTGCCATTTTTTAACCCCGAAAAATATCAAGAGTACCAGAAATTTCTATCCTCTCTCCTTAACCGAACTTCAAAAAATAAGAATAAGTCCGAACACATGTTTTCAAGATCAGATCAGATGTTACAAATTCAGTTAAACTTCTCCAGAATCTACTCCAGTTGACATCTCAAATACATTTATATTAATAACCCTTGGAAGAGAAAAGTTTCAAAGTGAATTCTATGCGTCATTGCATGTGGTTTGAATTCCACAAAGGTAGCCATCCAATAACAGCATTGAAAAACATTAACGCTGTCTATCCAGAAGAAGTGAGCGTAAGAAACTATGTGGTCGTTCTCTTAGTGGCAGTTCTTTTAGGCAGCAGTTGTCAGTTAGGCAGCAGTTGGGACTTGGACAGCAGCTGGCAATGCCGCACCGACATCAAACGAACGATAGAACGGCAACGAGTGCTATTAATTAACGCTTACCTTCATTACCGAGTGCGAGCAGCTATAAATCCTCAATGTTTGCCCTTGCAAATTCATGTGCTGTGCATCACGATTTCTTCAGAACAATTAAATGCCGAATGGGTGAAAAAATATCCTCATCTCCTGTAAAACTCCAAATTTTAAAGCAGATGGAACAAAGATTTGAATGATAAAAAAATTCAGACAATGAGTCCTTAACTGAGGGCTTCAAATACCTCTTCATTTGATACTATGAATACCTATGGCCTAGAGTAGTCATAATCTTCAAGTTTTGCTCAAAAATTTAGTAGAAAAGAACATTACAAGAACCGCCTGCTTCTAAACTATAGTCAACCACTGACCTGTCTATCTGAAGAACCTTCCGGATTTAAAAATAGTGAAGACATTTGCCCGCTGCCGTGCACTTGCCAACATTGACGCCTTGACTGCCGCCGTGCACGTGCCAACATTGATGCCTTGACTGCCGCCATGCAAGTGCCAACATTGACATGAATAAAACAATAAAACAAGGCCAGGTGCATCAAATGAGCCCCAATTTTCAAGAGCAAGACAGAGGACTCGCTCACAAATCGCCGGTGCTCGAAGATTAGTTCCCTGATCCGCTGGCCTCGATTAATCTCAAGTAATGCTCGTTTAATCTCGTAATTGGGGACTCTGAAACACAGGCCGGATTACGCTTAAGCTTCGAATAACCATCCGATTACATCAATGGACCTTGAAGATGTAATTTATCGCAAACTCTAATTAACTTCTGCTCACCAGATGCTCCAACTGATGCTACACTGCCAACATTCTTCATTTTGGGGTTGGTTGTCATTTGAATCAATGCAGTTAAATTCCTAAATGCAATCTTTACGTGAACGATTCACCATTTGAATTAAATCAAATTACATGACCAGCTACGAGTAGCAACATGTGATCTTTTTGCAGCGACAGGTGACGGAGGCGTTGCGTGAAGATAACCTGGAGCGCTTTACAAATAATGTCATCGAGAGCCCGCGCTGGTCTACGTCGCTAATTTGGTTGTGAGTAGGGGTCAGACCTTCAAATAATTACCTTCGTTGTAGCGATACATTCGGCAGCGAAAGCTTTTCAGTCAACTTTGTAATGCTGCGTGCTGTTTTTGCTGACAAATTCTCTTAATTACATTTGAAAAGTTTCATTTTGAGGATTTTGGCCGAAAACCAGAAGCCCGAACCGAAGCCAACGAATGGACATTCCCTACCATCTATACGACTTCGACAACGTAAATTGTTTTAATATTTGGCCCAGACTGAACGGTTGTAGAAAGCGCGCTTTACAATGTGGTAAAAATGCCCTTCTGGACTCCTGCACGGTTAAACTGACCATAAAACCTCAAAAAATACCATAATTAAATAGTAGTTTTCACTGACAGTCAAGTTTTCCTGAGGGCTGGCATATGATATGTTCTGTGGAAAACAAACAGTAAATCGCAAAGTACTGGTTTTCAAATAAGGGATTTGACTATTGGTGCTTCTGACGGATACAAAATGGTACGAAGTTCGAGATACTTTTGGCATAAATTAAACCGTAGCTCACAAACCTCAATCTGTAACGTCTAAAATTTCCAAGCTATGGTTCTGCTGATGTATTACTCGCGGAAAAAATAGCTTCAATTTTACAACACAGCCATTTGTGCACTTGGTAGTTCAAGACACTTCATGATCAGCAATAATGTCACGAACGTATCTGTGATTTGAAGTTCATGATCTGGGTGAAGCACTATAAAATCCAGAAATAATATAGTAGGGCTCTGGTGAATAACTAATAGTAGAGCTCTGGTGAATAACTATTGAAACAAGTTGGCATTAGTGAAAAGGACCGACACATGAAAAAACAATTGGCTTTCATACCTCTTCCTTTTTTGTACTAGGAAATTTAATTTGATGCAAAAGCCTCTTTTTACAGAAAAAATTAAATAACTCGGAAAGTAATCAATCTTATAAAGGTAGATGTATCAATCTAGATTTTACAAATGTTTATAGGTTGATAGCTTATTACAACATTACCTTAACGCATGCAATCACTATTTCCTTGCACTTCATATAGACTTCATTTACTCACACGCATAACACCGCAAAATGTAATACATCAGCTGGAACTATTCTCATTCGAACAGACAAATTAATTTCGCTGACATTTTGACAGAACTACGCTTTTTACTGATACGTGCAAAATGGAGGCACAATCATACTCTCCCTGTAAAAAACACTCAACATTGAAATAATAGTCTGTGAAGTTTTGAAATAATCGAAGGAATTTGACGGGATTTAAGAGCATGAAAATGCAAAAGCTCGAATGGGCCAAAATAACACTCACTCCTGCCCTGATCCCAGCTCACTGGAAGCCGCTGATCCGAACCGATCCTACGGAAGTTGACGCCAAGCTCCCGTCACCGCAGCAGAGCATAAAGTGCAGTGCAGGGACGGCTCGGGTCTTATGCAAAACAGACCAGTTTACAGTTCTTACCATCGCTACAACTTTACTTTACGGTTCTTTTTACGAACAGTTAAGGCTTGCCTTCTGGGCTCAACGTCCGTAGCTGACATCGTTGGCACAGCCTCATTTAGTTCTTTGAGTGCGCTGCGCTGATTGCAATTTCTTGTAATTGCACCGCCGCAAACACTTTCATTTGGAAGCGCCATTGGTTAATTACGAGCGTCCTCTCTTAATGATCATTCCCGTTAGAGTGCGCTCCCCTCCGCTGATTGTCAAGTCAATTTTTCATTACTACCACAAAATTTGTCCCTGCAGGTGCCACCAAAGAGGCCCTTTTTCAGCTTCAAAGTTTAATTTCGAGCAATCTGGCCTGACTTAGAATGTTTTATTGAGAATTTTGATCCACGATCATGTATTTATCGATTACGAAGCGTAGAATTCGAAAGATGAATTATAATAATCTAGAAAAGAGATGTTGATCCACACTGGTGCATGGAGTCAGACCACACCACTAAATGCAATTGCCAGCACTGCAGCTCTCATTTTGTCCGGATTTTTCGTTCAGGAATAAACAAACGTCGGCTAGAGATTACTCAGGAAATGATATCGAGTGTAACGAGAAAGAATGCAATGGGATATTGGGCATGATGAATTGTGTTTGAATTTGTGGAGAACTAACCAAGCGAGCTAAATAAGATTTCAGGAAGAGTCAACTTGTTCCGAATTGTTCATGAGGTAGAAAATCAGATGATGAAAGTGGAGCTTGAGCGAATCAGCGTGCCATGTACGAAATAAAGAAGGCAGCTGTCGTCAGAGAAAATGCAAGGTTTTTCGAGGTGTGAAATACATATTGATCATTGTCATGGCCATTAGCATGCCACAGTGCGACATAGGGAAGAGAGTTTTCCTTATGTTATCAAATAAGTATGATGCAAATTAAAACAAGAAAATAAAGTTACAAAACTTGCAACTGATATGATGAACCACTGACTAATACGCTGACTTGAGAGAAATGATGCGCTGTAAGTACGAAAGAGGAGTAAAGAAGTTCATGTAGTATCGATAACAATCATGATATAGAAGTAAGGCGAGTGTTGAAGGGAGGTCATGCATTGTGTTAACAACGTTAACAATAGCTCTATTGTTAACGTCGTAAAAAGTCCTGCAACCACATTTCTCACTTGTAGTTTCGTTAACTCACTTGCTAATTCGATTTGTAATGCTCTCTTGTACATTTAGGAAGAAAAATGCGTCAGCAGAGGGATGAATAGTGTTCGTCAACGAAATCAATATTTTTATGATTGATCTTTTAATGATAAAAATAATTATTTAAACTCTGTATTTTATGACCACTATCTTTTGTTCCGAAATCCGGAATGAAAATTTTAAAAAAGGAGAAGTTTATGATTTCCAGTGTATGAGGCATCGTTTAATCTACCACTCGAAAGGGTTCGCTGTTGAGAGGAAAAGAGTATTCAAGTTCAATGCATCAACACTTGATATGCTAGAAAGGGGAACTCTATTCCACTTGAGTAAGTACAAACAGCAAGGAGTCTCGCTACAAGTCTTGCTCACTGCTCGTTTTGCCTCAGAATACCATGAAATGATATATCTATTAGTAAGATACGCTTCTCTCTTTTATTTTCTTTTTACCTCAGTTGTAGTTTCCAATTTCACTATCACATTGAAGGTAAAAAACTTCGTCGATCTTATTATGTGGCAGACAAATCTTTCCTAATCAATGACGGGCAACTTTTTCGTGGCAGAAATCCAAACTTTCTTTCCTCACACTCTCGAGAGCGAACATTCGTTTCTTGCGTCTACAAAGCCAGTTGTTTTTCGCGTTTCTGTGGCTGAGTATTCTGGCAAAAACACGAGGAAGTTATTCCAGCAGAAAGCCGTTGTTACTAGATCATCATACCGACCCAGCAGCGTCGGCAGCAGAACGGAACCGAAGTCAAGTGCTCGTAGTTGCGCCAGAACCGAGAGATAAGTAAGCTAAAGGGTCAAGGAGAGGAGATGCTTTGTCTCAGGCCCTCATTACATGAGTACTGAAAACTGCTCCGAAGAGCTCCAGTGTTCTGAAAATAAGATGAGGGTTACGCCAAGAAAATCTCACGTTTATTGAAGAGTTAGACTAGAAAATAACATAAATAGATGTTTCTTGTAAGAAGGCAGTCACAAGTTGAGTCATGAACTCTTTTTGAGGTTAACAACATCACCGAAAACCAAAATTAATTGTACTAGATCTTATTTTAATTTTTTGTTACTCAATATTGATGAATTAATTAGCAAGTTAGCTGCCACCACCCGCATTAAAAGCAAGAAATAAGTGTGAACACTTACAGTATATCTCATAGCGGAGTTCCAATTCAAATTTTTGTAGCGAAACTTTAATAGGTCATGATCTCAGATAGCGAATGAAAGTTAATTGCAGGTAACTTTCTTCTCAATTTTCTTCGTAGCAAACCGGTAATTTAAAATTTTCAAGGAAAATGTACAAATATATATTGCTCAGTAAAACCGCCAATACGAGAGCATTGCAAGATGGAACTAAATGCATTCGGAGCGGTCAGCACAAATGCGTATGCCGCTGTACGCACTCCGCTGAAACAGAAGATCAAAATAATGTAATGCCGGAGGTCGAGATGGCAATCTCCATATTGTCGACATTGTGAGTGTTGATATCAAAATGTACTCGGGACTGAAGACAAGTTTTCCTCAAATTTTCGACGCTGCTTCAAATGACTGTTAAACGAGGACATTAACTGTGTACTACTTTGAAAGATATCCACTAAAGATCGTTCAGTTTATTGATGATAGGTAACGAGAATTATTATTGACATAAATCATGCCTTCAATCTTGATGCATTGTTATAGTAGCACCCCCACACCACACACCAATCCTCGAACAACACACCACACTGTGGAGGTGCTGAACACCCTCCCTTGCTCAGAAATGAACCGGTGCCGCATTTCAGTTCAACTGAGAGCGGCCTACGCTAAGCGTCGTGTGAGACCATTGAGAACAAAGGTGTACTGTCGGTGCTGCGAGAAACAAGAGCTTACTTCAAAAACCAAGGCAATGGTATCAAAATGAATCCTAGTTAACGATAATTTGATTCATATAAAATGCTCACAGAACAAAAGACTAAGTTTTCGTTTAAACTAAGTTTCCGACTAAGTTTCCACGTCCGATATTTAATTTTTTAAGTTTAATGTTTTTTGTCATTTATCTGATTAGCCTCGTATCAATGCCAACGAGCATCTACATGAAAATCAAATATATGATTACTGGGATTACTGGGATCACAATGAGTGAATACATTTCACAAGACACCCTGTAAATGTGTCTAGTGAACTGATAATGAGAGGAAAAAGAGAAGCACTCAGTTGTGTTTTGTCGGTGCATTGAAGGTTGTGCAGGGCTTGCGCCTGTTTCATCAATCTCGCTCTGCGTAGCAAATGAGCGAGTAAGTGACACCGGCGTATTTTAATGCATTATACGAAATGCAACGTGCGTGAATGTGTACTCTAATTACTATGAAATGCTCATGCAAAGATAAAGTCGGAAACAATGTAGACGATGAACACTCCGTATTGAGACATAGTCTATCATAAAATAAATCAGAAAATGCAGAATAACGTCAGGTAAACAACAATCCTCGAACAAAACCCATGAAGACCTCTTTCAAAAAATCTGGAATATGAATAGATATACCTTGCACAGTAAATAAATGAGGAAACAAAGAACGATGGAAAATCTTAAAAAATATTTAGTACAAATCCGGAATGCGTCGCTATCATTATTTCGTTACGAAAGCTATCATTTGATGCAGCGGTATTAAGCAGCAATTTCTATCTTTTTGCACTAAAGACTTCGGCCACAGCGCTAGCGACACACACAACCTTTTCATCTTATTGTTTAAATACTCAGTAAAGGCTAACGCATTGAGCTTGCACATGTGTGCGTTTTTATGTTTCCCAGTAAATGCTAACGCTATAACGCTAACGACACTCACTACGCTTCCATGTTACCCAGTCTGGAAACTGAATGCAATTTTGTGGAGTGTAGGAAGTCTCCCTCCAGTAATATTACCTGTAACCAACATATCATCTGTGTTTTAGCGTATTTTCGAAATCTGCTTCAGTTGACATAAAACAAAGTGGATGTTCTTCACTGAACAGATGTGAACGCTAATGACTATAGCGCTTGTGTAAGTGGATGATGCGTGCAGTTCTCTGTGCTACGACAGCGCTTACATTTTATGCATAACGATTCCTTTGAAGTATCAAGAACAACTCATTAGAACGTCTGAAAACTCCTTACAAGCATAAAAATGTCTGCGCGTGAAAAAACTGTTTTCGAAAGCGATGCACTGATGTTCGAGTAGGTGAAATGCTCAAAGTTTTTTTCTGTTTTTATTCATAACCTTGATGAGTTCTCTCAACAAAAGCTCTTAGGCTCGTTCAGGAAGCTGAGCTTTCAGCTAATTCATAAATATATATCAAAATGCCATCGCGTAGACAGGTACGGTTAGTTCAAATAATGTAAGTTATAAGTAATTCTGCAATAATTAATCCTTCGGCTGCCCATTCAAATTTCAAGTGGAATTCGTTCTCGAATAACTATCTGCTTCGCGTTTTAATAAAAATGATTTTTTATTTTGAATTTTTTTGC
>JACJUY010006508.1:26643-50561 GCA_014220935.1 Platorchestia sp. MABIK
ACGCAATGTTTCCTCGACCGGTGGCAGAAATGTTTGTCGAGCTAAACCAAATGACGGATATACGCTTCAGGAGAAACAGGTTATTAAGTGGGTTTGGACATTTGAAAATGTTACTGCGGTTCAGAGACAGTGGAGACGTGACTATGGGTCGAGTGGTGAGCGCTGTAATCCCATTGGACACCTTGGTTGGCAATAGAGAATAAGTTGTGACTCGTACCGAGAAATAAATCGATACTGAAGGCCAAAAGTTTGAATCGTCCCGCCAACCTATGGAACATTCATTTTGACCAAAAAGCATGTATACATATTTGTCAGAAATTAATTTAACCGCATTTTTTCAATAATCTGACCGAGTAGACTGAAAGATAATTTTCTATGAAGGTTCAATGGGAGTATACATTTTTTGAAGCCTCCGGGTGTCAGGTTCCTCTTGACAAACATTGAAATAAAAAGTATTTATCTTACATTTTCTGTTGCCCCTTTTCTTTCCAACAGCTTACCATACTTACGTAAATATACATGAAGTTGAACACAAGTTATAAGTTTGTAAATACATCATAAATTTGACAGATGTGAGAAGGAACTGTTTTCCTGTTTTCATTCTATACCTAAAGGAATACATTGAGCAATATACTACAAAAGAATGCTTAAGGGTACCATATGGGATTTTGACCTTTTTTCGTCCGATTCGCTTGAAAATTGGTCAGTATATGTATTTTTTGAAAGTAAACCTTTTTTACTCGTGTCATTTTTTCAATTTAGGCCTTACTTTTTTTATTTTTTACGAAAAATGAGTTTTTTCATACATTTTTATGTATATTTCAAATTGTATTAACTCATTGAGTTTTGATGCTAGAACAAAACCAAAGACAGTTTTAGAATCCTTGGAACATTTCTAACAAAAGCTATCGAGTCAACTTTTGAATTTTGAAATTATTTTCTTGTGATTTGCGAAACTTTATAATAACATTTCAAACAATTGTTATTATAAAGTTTCACATATCACAAAAAAATAATTTCATAATTTAAAAATTGACTCGATAACTTTTGTTAGAAGTGTTTCAAGGATTCTAAAACTGTCTTTGGTTTTGTTCTAGCATCAAAATTCAATGAGTAGTTACGATTTGAATGGATCCTTTTCCGACAAAAAAAAACAAAACCTCAATTTTTTATGATTTCGGCCCCCTTTTGGACCCCCCTGGGGGGGGTTCTGGTGTCCGTAGCGCCATAATATTTCATGGCACAATAACCCATACCCTGAGGATCCTTTTTCGACAAAAAAAGACACATACTCAATTTTTTATGATTTTGGCCCCTTTTTGGACCCCCCCTGGGGGGTCCAATTCATGTTCTGGTACCCGTAGCGCCATAATATTTCATGGCACATTAACCCATACCATAAGGATCCTTTTTCGACAAAAAAAAATTTGAGTCAGGGGTGCCGCGGGGACCCCATTTTGCCTCAGATGGTACCCTTAAAACAGACAGTTGAATTAAGAGAATGGAGTAAATTATAAAATAAAACGAAACGATCTGGTTCTTTGCAGCCAGCAGCGCTACACATGTTCGTGGCGCACAGCATTTGAGGAGAATAGCGAGCATCCAAGTGTGACAATTACCTCAGATCTCTCACACGAGAACACTGCATGCAATTCCACTCAGCTGCTGCACAACGAGCATCTAGCGTGCCTGTACTGCGTTCCGCTCGCCAACACTACGGTCCCTGGAAGCAGGCTTCGACATTTCCTCGAACTGTAGAATTTTCACGAAATGCTCTCGTGCTGATCGGGGAGCGGATAATATCAGCGATGGGAACACAGCACAACACAGCACCATTACTCCTAGCTATCATCAACGCAGGTTATCACGATCTTCATTTCAAACTTCTTGTATCATCACTTCAGCTATCTCCATTTCACCTTATGGACGAAACGAAAACATGCTAACAATTCCCCAAGGATAACCTAAAGAAAATGAGGAGCAGCATCCTTGATGTTAGGAATAAGTGGCAATACAGTTACTCGATTTGGTTGAATTTTTTCGTGCATGGATTTTTTCGAAATTGTAAAATTCGTCATTGCTGATATAAACTAAAAATCAAGGGTGGATAAGACCATAAGTTCTTGAGGTGATTTATGTTAATTAGATAAATTCAAATACATGAAAACCTAAAAATAATTTCGATTAAACGTAACGTCACACAATATCGAAAAAATTTTAGGGCATCGGGAGCCAGAGTAACTCAATATGAATTATCGACGTTCTAATGTAGTGTCTTCCCAAATAATACAAACCAGAAATTATTCTCATAGGTAGAATACTTCATTAACATTCTGAATTCATGTTCGCCTGCGAGCAAATGAAGATTAGAAACACAACACCTGGCCAGCAAACACAGTGCGTCTGACTTCAGAGACCCAACCTTTAGTTTACAATATTGTTATTGTTGTACAGGGTGCTCACAATTGATATGACCAAATGTATGCACACAAGATGCTCAAAGCATATCATGTGTGCAAGAAAAAAATCATATCAAGCTTTAAAGCACGTAAAGTACGAGATATTTAAAGAACATAAGATATCTTATTTATAGGTCGAAGAAAAAGAATACTTGCTCAAGTTGGTAAACAACATGGACTATATTTCGTGTACAATCGTTGTATGCAGGAACATGTGAAGTCAGCAAGCGACGATACATTTTACGACGTGAATCTCACAAATGAAATAGATACAATCGTGTAGATTAAAAACCAACTCATTCGTCGTTGTCACAAATAATAATTAGCATCGTCAGAATCAATGATAATTAGGACTATGTCAGTACCTTAAACTCGATTTAGCGTCAACTTATGAGGCAACTCTTCCACGTTAAAGATGCTATCTTTCCGGTGCGACAGGGCCAACAAGTTAGAGAGAAATAACTTCCAAAAGTTTTGTTGAAAAGCAATACATTGCCGTATGAAATTCAGAGACTTGCAGAAAATTTAAGACTAAAAATATCCGGAAGCGCTTATTTTTATTGCTTCAATTAGCTGTTGTTGGCCAAACTTTTTTACGGGTAAGGAGCCACTGACAACGCAGCCCAGCGAAACAATAACTTCAGGTCCCATACAATCAAGGGAAATTCTTGGGAAAGCCGATACAACATTCGGCCGTCTCGAGAGAACTCTTGTTTAAGTGGTTCCATCGAACTTCTGCTTTCCGCTTTATGGAGTTTTAGTTTCTGGGTGAAGACATTAAGGGAAGCAATTTAAGAAGTTGTGCAATATTTTCCCTGAAATGGACTTATGATGCGCGCTTAGTTTTTAACGGCTAAACTGTAAAGTTCAAGCTTCATCTTCTCGAGAGTTAGATCAGCCTCGCAAATATTGAGGATGACGCACGATATTCCGTCACAAAACTAAAATACTCGGTAAAACAGCGTTATGCAGTAACAGGGGCGACCATGCAGTAGTTTTTTAGAGTTATATTTTGTGCGTTGATTTACCCGATCACTTGCATCGTAGAAGAGACGCGTCTTACAGAAAAAAATACGTTTACATGTGACATCATAGAATGCACGAAAAGTATTGTATCAGCCTCATGAATCTCGAGAAACGAACTCGAGTTGCGCTCTAGAATTATTTTAAGATTTCATTAACGAAGACTTTCAGCTTGCCGTTCGTCCAAATAATTTCACAAAAGCTAAATTTCAATGAACATGAATAAAAAAATTATCCCAACGTACACGATTCCAGAGAGTTTATATCTATTTTATGTTGCAGATGAATTTTCCCTAACAGGAATAGTTCTATGGATAGAAAAAGCAGAAAAAGTGGGTGGATTTTCCAAAAAGCACACAATGACATTCTTACCTAGTCTGAATATTCATTAGAATTGCGAAGCGGAATTCATTTAAGCGAGCCTTGTTAGTGGGTTTGCTGGCGCTGTGTTTACCTTCGCTGTTTTCCAGTTTATTCTTTTGATTCTTATTCATATCTCCAAAATTTGGGCGTGAAGTTCAGAAAATTAAAATTGAAAGAAACAAAATTTTACCCTGACTCGGTTTCTTTTTCTTAATTAGTTAATAAAGTTCCTTAGCAGACGAAATAAATAATTTAATATAAACAACTTAACTTTTCATTTCTACTTTTCTTTAACAACTTAGAAAAACATCTCCTTCATCGACAAATTTAAAATTCCTCTGAGAAAATCATTTTCTTAGTAACACTGTCTTATTAACAAATTAATTCTAATCTTCATTGAAAATACTGCTCGTAAATGTCTTCAAATCATCGCCACTCGTCACGTTAAAGGAGATCCAAACAAAAATGAATCAGCATGCAAAAAAATGCTTACATCATGCCTTTTTCAACTAAAGTTCATAAGTGTTCAAATTTTTATCTAAAATTTTGAGATGATTTGAGACACATGCATTCATTCTATAAATATCAGTTATCTGAAGCGATTTTCCCAACTTATCGTTGCTGGGGAAGGAAGCCTCTCTGCTTCAATAAATACTGAGGTGGAGATTCTTTTTTCTTCACTGGAAATCCTAGAGAAAAACCTCGCTCTGTATTCATAACTGAAGCCAGATAAGGCAGATGCAATGCATACCAGGCCTGCGAGTGAAAAGCTGGCTCCGCTTTATGGCGATTGCTGATCTATGGGTAAAACCTTGTACTTTTGAAGCCGATAATGTACTGTATGGTGTGGTGTGGTGGGTCGATAGTTCTGTAGCAGTCATAATCAGAGGAACAGGATGGGAGAGTTTTGTAACACTTTCTCACTACGTACGCGTAGAGTGTGTGACATAGCGCTGAGAAAGGGTGAGTTTTGGAACACTTTCTCAATACGTACGCGTAAAGTGTGTGACATAGCGCTGAGTAAGGGTGAGTTTTGTAACACTTTCTCACTACGTACGCGTAAAGTGTGTGACATAGCGCTGAGTAAGGGTGAGTTTTGTAACACTTTCTCACTACGTACGCGTAAAGTGTGTGACATAGCGCTGAGTAAGGGAGAGTTTTGTAACACTTTCTCACTACGTACGCGTAAGGTGTGTAACATAGCACTGAAACACTGAGTAACGTAGAGTTTTTTAACAGTTTCTCACTACCTACGCGTGAGGTGTGTAACATAACGCTGAGTAAGGGTGAGTTTTGTAGCAATGATACATCACATGTAGGTGATATTTCTAGCTTTGAGACATAGCATATGGGTGAGATGTGAAACAATCATTCAAAACGTGGGTATAAGATTCGTAAGACTGATATACTGTGCGTAGGTACGATTTGAAATAATCTTACAAAACGTAGCACTCAAACATTGCGAAGTTGCACTGATACATTGCGTGTGGGTGAATTTGTAAACTTATAAGCCGCCTAAAACTAACCTTTCTCACTGCTACTCTGCTGATGGGGTAATATAATGGCCCTAATGCAAGGCCCACGGTAGTTCCTTCAGTTGTTTTATATTGGTAATAATAAATTTTATGTTTTCTAATGGATTATGCCAAACGAATTTCCTCTTTTTTATTTTTTTAATGCTAATAACTTTACATTATTACGGGCTGAACAGCTGGCAATGGAAAAACCAAGTTCAAAGCAAAGCTAACATTTGAATTTAAAATTAAACGCTGCTGATCCTCAAAGGCTTTTCTAGACGCAGATGGAATTTATCAACAGCGATCAATGAAAATGTTTCCCTGCTTAGTGCTTACGGAATAGTACGCGATGACATCGTGAAAGAGATTCCATTGAGGACGTAAAATTACTCAATATTCAAGTGAAGTTCGAAACTGAATTATAACCCAGAGGTATGACTTGAGATTGTATAAATAAATGATCTCTTTTAGAGAACAGCAAAATTGCAAGCCAATTAATGATGATTAAAGTTCGTCTATCGTTGTGTCAGGAAATGCGCCACCGATTGTGGAATTTTACTGGAAAGCGTTCAAATGAAATTTTCATTTTTTTTACATGAAATTCGTCTGAACATTGGTCATTGTAAGAAAATTACAAGTAGGAAACCCAATCAAAGACACAGGAGATGGCTTAAGACAAATTTACTGCGTTGAGTCGCAGTACGTTGTTTGATTGTAACAAAAACCCCTCGTATTGTTGATATCTCGCCAAAATAAAGCCTGATTAAACTGCTGCCATACGATTGTAATCTGTCGGTCTCTGGCGGCACAAACTTACTCGTTAGAACAGAGTTTTCTCATCTTCCTGACGAACGTAATTTTGCAGGCCATTCTATCTCCACGTGCGTGGCAGCAACAAAATGTGCCGCGCCTCTGGCAATCAGTGACACAAACTAAGGCACATTTGTCATGGCAACAGCACAGGGCGCATTTAGCAGTGCCATCTTGTCCGTCAGAGACAATGCACGGGGCGCGGGCATTCAAATGATTTAAAGCAGCCATAAAATTTGCGGGCAACTCTTGATCATCGCTCCGAAATTGTGCCGCTTGCGACGCGCTGATTGTGTCAGCCTCAGTCGCACGCCTCTGCGGCAGGGCGCGGTGTGAGGCGTGAGGCTGTTGCGTCTCCACGTGTGCTCCACATGTGCTCCACATGTACTTCATATGTGCTCCACATTTGCGACATGCACGGCTGTGAACGTTCAAGTACACACACATGCATGTTGCGTGTACTCCACGTACTATTCTTGGAACGTTTGCGTGCACATACACCTGTACATAGAGCTTCGTGTTGCAAAATACAACTGAGCCATCTAATTAAAGATAACATTAGCAGCACGAAGCCATACAAAAATACAATTAATGAGACCGAGACCTGTTTTCTAACAAGAAATATGAGGAAATCAAATTTTCCTTAACGTTGTGATCATCAGAGAAGACGGCAGTCAGCAGCCGTAGCCAGATTGGATGCATAAAAGTGCTTACGTGATACAAACATGATTCTTGCTCCTGCTGCTCAAGATATGTTTGCGTCTTCCACGTGATTTAATCTTAATCCCTTGATTTAATGGAAGATGTCGTGCCATATGAGATAATTTAGCACGATGTTCAAATAGCTTAACTATTTTACAATATAGAAAAAACTCGCTGAAGTCATTCAAACATTTCAAAATCCTTTTCAGCGCTGAGATATAAGCCAACCTACTGTGAAAAAAAATGTCGCAAATTTTTTACCCATGCAACTACACTTAATTGAAACAAGGCGAATTCTGGAAGACATTTTACAAGAAAAATAGCAGAAAATCTCAAAATGCCGTGTAGCCAAAATGAAGGGAACAAAAACTTTCCAAGACTACGACATGGTACAAATTTATCTCGGTCAGTAGTTCGTATCAAGAGGGATTTTAAACTTTAAAAAAACGCATTTTCGTTTGATTTTGGAGAGGTGAAAATATAATTACGTGACAGTTGAGCTTGAGCTACCATGCAATTAGCGTCGTTGTTATAAAATTAATCGATAGTTAAAAGCTGCAGGAATTTTTTGACAGTTAATTTACCTCCATGTAATCCCAGAGGGTTCCCTGAAGGTTATTAATCGTAAGTAAATATTTTATCTAATGTAATCTGGCTATTCTTCTCCATTAATTTTAATTGTTTCACAAGATAATTTTTTTATAAGGTGTTGACCGAGTACTTGAAATAAACAAGATCATAGTTCTTCACATTTTTCGAGTCTGAAAACGCTTAATTATTCTATTCAAAAGCAACAAAAATTAGGAACTTACAAGCCATATTTTCCGACGGAGATTCCCTAACTTATGACGGAGACCCACTGTAAATGCACTAAATCAGGCGCCCTGCCCCTGTTATTTACTGTGTCCTGCCGTACAAAGCTAAGGCTAAAATTCTAAAGGAGACGCGAGTGACAAACAGTAAGGTACAATAACGCATCAAAGAAAAAGTCTCCAAAACAATAAAATTGACCTGTTTTCAAAAAGGCGGCGGAACGCTATAGAGGGGCTGGTAACAAAGGCTTTATAACGAGTATGTTAAATAGACGGACTTCACGGAATGTATGGCGCATAAAAGCCGAACAAAAAATATTCGAAACTTCCATTTTTGGAGAAAATTTGGTGCACAACAAGGACGGAATAAATTCTTCGACAAAAGCTTGTTGTTGGGTCCCTGCTCTCGTATTTCCCAGCGCTGTGAGGGTGATTATGATGCGCAACTTACGATGGCATTAGGCTACACTGGAAGGGGCCCAGTAAATACTTTTCATTTGTTGTTCACTTTCGGCTTTCGCATTTACATCGCCCACGCTGTTACTTTAGCGATAAGTATTATATTTCTAACTTTACAATGAATATATTACTCTTTTATGCACATACTGCCAGAAAATAAATTGCCTGCAGATGACGTTACATTGCTGAAAAATATGTTCTATCATGTTGGTTACGAGCTAGATTGTGGCCGCTTTTCGCCAGCGCGGTGTATTTTCATGTTTCTGTGAAATGCTATTCTGGCTTAGGAAAAATGTGTGTGGTAATTGGCGTGAGTGCATTACCGGTTTCAAAAGAATATATTTTGAAGCTGGAATGTTAAATTTATTCGAATAAGTTTTGTCTTTGTATTTCAGCCTGCTTAAACCTGGAAGTGTAATTCTTTGTTCCAAGCAATGATTGTAAGCGTGATGAAAAAGTAATGTCAAACTGAGGAGCAAGAAACACAATAATGGAAGTAAAACTAGCGACATTAAAAAAATGATTTGGAATCAGTGAAGAATTCATAACTTCACTCGGGTAAAATCTGTTTGCAACGCAGACTGCTGAGTTACTGCCAAGCCAAAAGGCATCTTATCTTGTTCCTTATTGAGCCTGAAAAACTTGTGTATCTCCTTTCTAGGTGAATATTTTCCAGAACGCCTCGTATTTTGAGGTAAGTCACCGACTTGAAACTAAATAAGTTCTAGAAAAAGAAGGTTATAACAGAATAACGGACTCTGTTCCCACTAATTTTCTTTTCTTGTGAGAGCATTTACGATAAAAATGTAGAACATTTGTAAAAAAGTCTACGGGAAATACTCCTGAGATTTAAGTATCTTTTCCAAAGGAAGTACATGTGCTACGCACATTTTTCACAACAAACACTGCCGCATCACGTGACGAACAGTTGAATTTATGACTCACAAAAAATGAGGCATATTTGAAAAATAATCCATTCCCTTAATCCCATTATGTTACTTCATATGTAAATATATTGTCTGAAATCCCTTGATTTTTTTTTATCTAATACGATTTCGATATTTCAGAAGTAAAAGGAAGTTGAATATATTTTATAGAAACACTATAGAAGTATAAAAGTAATATGGAAATATTTCAACAGCAATGATAATTATTTAAAAATTTTCGAAAATGAAAATATTCCAAGCGCTAGCAACTACACCAGTCAAACTCAGAGTATTACTCTTGCCTTTCACAAATTCCTCATTTAATGGAAATATGCGATACTGATTGGCAAGCTACATCCCCTACAGCATAATGCACTAATAGGTATACCATCTCTGCAGGTGCAACTGATTTAGCATTTTCTATATCAACTGTGACTCTGAAGAACACTCATATGCAATTTCTCTACTCCAATCGGTTAAAATTCAAAGTCTTTGATTGTTCCCCTATCAGTTCGTAAAACTCCCCTACAAACTTTTTACATCGAGATATCTGTTTAAATCAAATGTAATATTTATATCAATTGCAAGCTTCTGCAAATTTGAAGACTAAAAACTGTTTCACTTCTGAACAATGGTCAACTAAAAAAAACTTCGTTCCATTATGGTAAAAAAATTGGATACATCTTGACAAAGTGACCCGTTCCTTGAAGGTGAGTTTCCGTAAAATTGTCCCGAAACATTTTTCTTTGAAGGCCTCCAGAAGCCAGAGGTTTGAATTTCCCTAGAGACCTCGTCAAAAGAAGCTGAACTAACATGGCAGAGGTTTTGAGGTGTGGCGTCTGTTGCCGCTACTGCTTTTGCTGCAGCGCCTCCTATTATTCCAACTACTGGCGCTGCTGCAACTACTTTATAACTTATGCTTTTGCATCTATCCTTGATGCCGTTGTAACAATCGCTAATGCAGTTGCTTCTAGCACCGAAAAACTTCCATCGATCAGGACTGACGCATTCCTACAGGCATTGAATTTTCTTCTCACTCCTAAACTACCACATTTGTCACACCTTCAAGCCAATAAATGAAAGTAATGAGTCACTACACAACAACAACAAAAAGTTGGTTCATTTCCCTTGTGCTATGAAATTAAAATTCAAGATTTTAGATCAGACGAAGTATAAAACAGCTTAGACGTTCGTACGGATCACTGTACGGAGTGGTTCGTGAGCTTAAATGGTAATCTTGAACGCGTCATTAATTATCAATTAATTAGGTTTCTACAAAAACATCCATGTATATTTTCAACACTAACTCCGCATCTACGAGCGATCGGCAGCTACGCAACCAAAAGAACACATAAACTAGAGCACTTCTAATCAGCTCGAAAGTTTCGGGTGAGGGGATGAGCACTCTACGGACTGCAGTTCGATGGGGAAAGGAAATATGGGTATTTTTGTCAGCTGTCGCGATTTACCAACATTTATGAGTATAGGATGATGAAGAGTATAGGAGAATAGAATCCCATACAATGATCATTAGACCGTGTCGGCACATGTCAACGCCTGAACAACATCCGTCGTCATCTAGCAATATAACACAACTGCCTAAATTGATCTCAGGAACGAGCTTTGCAAATCAAAAGATGCCTGGGTCTCAGGATCAAATAGACGCGAATCATCGTTTTGATCGTCAATACGTACATTACGACGACACGAGACCGCCGCAAGCGTAATTTTCCAAAGGTCTATTTTGACTCCTAATGTGAGCAGGAATCAGATGGGCAAAACTGAAAGTGAACTGTTGTAAAATCGGTAGATGCTAAATTAAGAAAATGTCCAACTGAAATGTATTATTAAAAAGAAAATCCCAGTATATCCCGTACCCCTGCAAAATCATTTCTAAATTTTAAGTAGCACACGATGTTGAATGCTTTCTAATGATTGCACCTCTGTTTTAATGAATTCTTCTTTTAAAACACACATCCATTCTCTGAATTCGCTTCGTGGAATCTCACTCAAAGACTCAAAATATTTTCATGACATTTTCGCCAATCATCAAACCGTAGTTGCTCTGATGGTTACTTCAAACAGAAATAAATTGTTTAATAAATCGTAGTAGGAGCATGCAACAGAGGACAGAGTGATACTGATCGTGTATCACTAAAGTTGGAATCAATTTAGTATCGTGTTGATGGTTGAGGGCTTTAAAATCAGCGTCTCATTCTCAAGTTTTCCCCAGAGATATCGGTCACTGTTTATCAGGTCATAAGCACAGAAAATTGGTCATAAAACAATTCATTAACAGAAATATCCTTACAAAAATGAGGTTGAAGCCATGATATGGCATACTGAAAAACACTAAAGCGTGAACAAGGATCAATGAAGACTAAACTCATTGAAAAATGAACTTTTTGTCATCGCGTAATGCGTGATTGAGATATCTTTCAAAAGTACCGCTGTTGGAAGAAATATACTTGTACACAAATTTTTATTCATAGTTACACGACAGCGTAATTCCATAATTCCATTTGACGAGATTTGTAAGATGAACAAGTTAAAAAATTGAATTTCATTCTCTGACTCAGCCCCAGGAGTTTCGAGAATAAAGAGATCGAGAGACGTCGTAGTTTGTGGTTTCACTGAAACGGATAACCACAACCTGAGTTAAAGAAAAATGGATTCCACTCCATTTCATAGCGTATGTTACACACTGTCGTGTTATCCAGTAATTATTTCCATGCCTTCTAGAACGCAATATAGAGCCCAATTTACCCAAGTTCTTGTAAGAACAGAGCTACCCGGACCAGAAGAGACATCATTTCATATCATCGCTGGAGAAAATCGTGCAGCAGCATCATACGCGTCAGCATCTCACCTCTGCTCCTGGCAGGACAGCTGCAGGAGATGCTGCTCGTTATCGCCACGTTTGATGGCAGCCTGGAAACTCAGCGGCAGAGTTGCAGCACAGGTGGCAAAGTTGCAGCACAGGTGGCAGAGTTGCAGCACAGATGGCGGAGTTGCCGCACAGGTGGTAGAGCTGCAGCAAAGGTGGCAGAGTTGCAGCAAAGGTGGCAGAGCTGCAGCAAAGGTGGCAGAGCTGCAGGAAAGGTGGCAGAGTTACAGCACAGGTCGCAGAGTTGCCGCACAGGTGGCAGAGCTGCAGCACAGGTGGTAGAGCTGCAGCACAGGTGGTAGAGCTGAAGCACAGGTGGTAGAGCTGCAGCACAGGTGGCAGAGTCGCAGCAAAGGTGGCAAAGTTTCACTAAAAAGTATGAAGCAGCAATGACGACTTTGCAGCATCTTGTGCAAAGGGATAAAATTAGAAACCCGGGATCAGAATTTACAATATCTCTCATCACTGAAAGTTATTTTTAGAATCCTGTTATCACGAAACATTTGCATGGAATACGATGGCGATGTTCATAGAAAAATACCCAGTGACATTCACTTCTTCTAAGTTCGCATTTTACTTTACGAAATTTTTCAATTTTGGGAATCAAATATACGAAATGCGTCACACGGAAATTACAGTGTATATACTCGGTAAATATCAACAAGTTGCAGTAACTGCATTTGATGCAGCCCAGAAATAAAATCTGCGTTGTAACCGGCTGGTGTGACCAAAAATTTGAGAACAATTCATAGCATAAACAAACATGAATTGAAAATAGTTTCGGGGCTGGAATTTGAGGTGCGTTATTTAAATCCTGTAATATGTCCAATCATGTCATGAATTTTCGGCTGACAAAGCACTGAAGAATTGCATAATGAAAATGAACGTGGGGACGAAATAAAGAAGCCTTTGTTGCCCGACAATTTGACTCAGTTTAACAACTGTCGAGCTGTCATGCCTCCCCTGGCTAGCGTTGTGGTGGTGCTGCTGCTAATCTTTCTGCCTGGTAATTTAATGGCATTTGAAGGTTATTGACAGGAGATTTTTGGTCCCCATTTTCCAAGTCTTGTCGTGAAATTTTCCATGCAACTCCAGAATCATTCCCCTGTTTTTAGGGGTTATCCTGAATTAAGACTCTCCTTTTCTCCTTGGGGAGAACTGAACCTGGGTTCTAGAGTTTAAAGATGCAGTCACATTTGTTCTTCATGACCACCAACATTGACTGAATTCAGCTTGTAACTCACAAACTTTTATGTTTGTGAAGGTTGAACATTCTTGATCTCTTAGTTATTCGAATATCGCACGCAGAAGACCTTACAATATTGTGAGAAACCTGCCGTGCATCTCTTTTCTGACCATGAAGCAGAATTGTTTCAACAAACCAAATAGTTTCATTAAAAAATTCAGGAGCCAAGAAAATTGTCCATGATAAACATAAAACAGCTCACTCTGGCCGAAGAGTGCATAATATTTTGGGGTGATCGTCAGGCGGTGACGGCCCTTAGCGTCATCTGCAAGCAAAGGCGGGCTGCGCGTCTCGAGAAATATTCATTTTTCTGTGCTGTCTAGAAATAATAAACATAATGATAACTGGATCTCATTATTCATTCCAGGATTCAAAATTTGTACGGCACCACTACCAACAAGCAGTACTATATTTAAGCAACAATGTTACCACAATGTTTCTTTTACACAAAGTTTGGGAAAGTTTTCATGATAAATCGTCAAAAAAATCTGAATTGTTGTTCACTACTGAATGCAGTGAATAAAAGAGAAAAATTGTATTTAGGCATCTTTTGCTCTTCTTGTATTTCAAAAAAATATATATATCATGGGTCAGGGGAAAAATTGTCGAAAAAATCTTGTTTACAAATAGCGTGTTAAAAGTTATTTGTGCTTTTGAAATGCAGGAGCTGGGAATCAAAGTTTTCAAGTCAGCAAGCTTCGTTGTGTGTTGCAGTTAAACCTTTGAAAAAATTCAGGAGGGAGTGAAATAATATAATCAGTGAAGGAATACGCTGCCTCACATAATCTGCAGTCTTCACGTTTGAGAGAGGAGTGAGCTCCCTGAGAAGATCCCGCGCTCTGTTTGGTTTGTTAAGGTAAATGTCAGTAAAGGATGTCGGAAGAAACGACAAGCTTGCTTTTCCAAGTTAAGGTGAGGTAATATTTCAGGGGAAATAAAGTGGCAGTGGCAGCAAAAGCCTAACAATGTTTGCTCGAGAGCCGGTCAAACACAAGCCTTCTTTGTGCGGCTCTCTCAAGTGTTTGACGTCACACTCGTGCCGCTTAATTTCAGTGCCTAGTGCCTCTGTCCAAAGGCTCAAAGGAGCTCAAGAATTTCCTCGCACCTAAAATTTATGCGAATTAAAATTTGGTGTCAAGAAAACTCTGTGCACCTGGGAATTCGAGGTGTCTAAAATCCGCAGTGTCATTTGGCTCAGGTCGGGTACATCAAGAATGTGCACGCTTTTTGGGCGTGTTTTGGAAGAAATAGCGACGATTTAAATAAAACCTGACATTTCAAATTCAGAGCGAATTTCTTTACAAAATTTGTGGTATTGTAAACATATATTGGTGTAGTTTTATCGAGGCTCATGATATGGATGATGATCAAGGTATAGAAATTTATCGGTTGCTTTGCTCTGAGCGGAACGAAGCTGAGATGACACAAGCACCTAATGCTACAGCATTTTACTGCAGCTTGCCATGTTGAATCAGTGAGTTATTAAAAAAAACATCTTATATTTTAGAAATTAAAAATTGACCTAGGTATTGCCTCTTTCATTTATTCACCAGGAAATTCAAACTTGAACCTCGGCTGCTGAAGTTCAACCAACCAACCGACTTGAAAAGCATAATGCATCAAGGCTGCCAGTCTATCGTGCCTTTTTCATTTGAAGAGCTGAAAAGCAGTACAGCATCCAATTAACACCTTATTCGAGAGGCGACGTACGAGTAAAGGCGGGTGTTTACTCGAAGTCTGGGGCCCTCACACAGAAACACAAGTCGAGTCAAAACATGAGAAATGTTACCTTAGTTAACATAGCGCTATTTAACTAGAAGTTATGCATTGCTTGAGAGGGTTGAAATTGCTGAATCAGATAGCAATTTCAAGAGATCGACGGGGTTTCTAAGCATTGTTCACGATTGTAAAGGTAAGCTGCACGTTAACATTGCTGTGCTCTCTATTCTTGCAATACTCATAAAATTTAAAACTCACAACTAGGGTGACTTAAGTGATTTTAAAGTCAAAACATGGCCGTTTCGAAAGCTATGTGCTTTAATATGACAAAGCAAGTATGTAATTGATGCTAGGCAAGAATGCCGATATTTACAGCAACCCCAACGAAGTAACTCCCAAGTTTATTTTTAGTCAAATTAATCAGCTTCACTGACATTTGATGATGGATTCCTTTTAGGTGGCCATACTTATATCAATAACATGAAGTGACTATTTCCTAAGTCCTCCCTATACTGAAAATTTGATGATGACATTCTCTCCGACCTACAATTTTGTCACTCATTCCACCAGATGGGAACTCACATCTATCTCGTGCCCACTTTGTCCCATAAAGCAGTCTCACACATTATTAACTCTCAAGCGTCGCTCGTACACGAAACATAACTTGCCTAATAAATAATTACGACGAGCAAGGACTCATAATTCGTCGTACTCGATACAAACGAGGAGCGATCGATGTCCAGCCAATACCGATAATTAATGGACGCAATCTGAGGATATTCTGCGTGATGGCTTCTCAATACTCGCAGCAAATCCCCGTCGTTCACAGGACATGTCCGTCACGTACGAGCTGAACTCGAGCCATGCCAAGTTTACGACTACGGTGACTAAACACTGAACAAAGGCTCTAAATTCAACGTATGCTTACCTTAAATATAACGTAGATTTATGACATGTGGGATTCTCTGTAAACGTGTAGGAAAAAATTAAAAATCACCAATGAAACTTTGAAATTCCAGACACATATGTTTAAAAAAATTCTTTTTGAAGCCAGATCTTGAACAGAATAAGTAACTTCTATAGCTCCGATCGAGGGGACTTAGATCCAGTGTCCCACACAATTAAAGAAAGCATCAAAGCTGCGAGGGCGCGACAAGTACAGCCGTTACTGGAGCTGTCAGAGGGCAATAAAGTTTATGTCATGGTCACATTCTGTGCGGAGAATAGCGCTGCAGCGTAAGGGTCTGCTAAATGAAATCTCTACTAAGATTAAGGAACAGTGATATTTGTTTATCGTCTTAGAGGAATTAAAGAATTTTAGGTAATGTTTGTTTATTACTTATTTTATCAGATTCTTGAGCAGTGTAATGCATGTATTGTTAAACCATTGTACTAAACACAAATAACTTTGTAGTTGCGATTTTCATTTTCCATATTGAGCTACAATTATGGATCATAAAACTTTTGGGATTAATGTAAAATTTTTAGGACAAGAGCCTTAATTGGCGGGAATTCCAAAGTTTATGTGAATACATTTGAAGAAATAAAAAAATTAAGTGTTATCGTGTTTTGAGTTCAAACTCTATTCTTTGCTCGCCAAATAATTATATTTGTGGGGCACAGCAATCCGGACCTCATTACCTGACTCATCAAGCTCTAGTGCTCCATTGGCTTTAAAAATTGCCTCTTCCAATTGATGATGTCATTAGAGTTGACTTATGAAGTGCTTTGAGCAAAACAACCTTCACTCAGTTTTTTTTTTTCAGACACCCTGAAAAGCGTCCCTGATTCCAGTACCATGTGTTGCTTTCCAGGTTTCTTTAAAATCTGTTAAATTGCTAAGTTCATAAAATTCTAAATTCAATGTACTCAAGCCCATTTCCATGCGAAGCTGTCTACTTGAATGTAAAGTGTAACTATTACAGACGACTTGCGATGAAATAGTTCGTACGAGTGCGTCTAGTACCTCAACTTTCATTTTAGTAATTTATGCGGAGACAAAACAAACGGCTAATGGTGAAAGTCTGTAATACATGTTGCTCCATCTGAAGGGCAATGCTTGAGCAAATTCTCCATTTTGAACTCCGTTCGAATCACGCCATGAAGAGAAGAGGCAAGCTCACAGCAGCGCAAACAAGCGTCCCTGTAAAAATCTTTGATGACTGATTGGCAAGACCAGCTGTAAATCTGAGCCAGCGTCCCTGCCTGACACCTTTGATCTGCTTCTTTGCTAGAAAATGTCATTGCTCTTGATTACTTTTGCATCTTAATTCCTTGCGTAGTGCAGTCCGCTCGCATGAGCAGCTACGCATCACCTGTGCGGGAGTGGCGCATTCGAGCTACATCAAATGAAGGCAAAGCATTCACTGAACATGTCGCTGCGCAGGGGGGAGTCGATGAGCTCTTGCTTTAATGCATCCAATAGCGAACGTCAACCCTCTTTAGATTGCGAGCCCGACGCACCTGGCATTCTATCACAATTTCGCCGGCCTCTTGACATGAGATGAAATTAAATGTGATTATCTCGCACGTTCCTTTTCCTGCAGCTATAGTACGAGTCGATTCGATTTATACTATTTGCTTTCCTGTATTTGTTCATGTAATCAAATACAATTGAAAAACATAAACACAACGCCTGAGTATATATTATGTATAATATAAATGTACGTTTTGTTTACTTAAATGGTTCTGTAATCATATTCATGTGCTTGGATACATGTTATAAAAATCCACATTGATGTAGTTAAGACACCCCCATTACGTTTGTATCTCATGACCTATCACGCTTGACATCCTCTCACTCAACAGTTCAACACCAACTCCGCTGTAAAATGTCTTCAAATATTTCATTGAGAAAAAAACATACGCTGTTAGCTGAAGAAAATATTTGTGTGTTGTCCAGCGAGTCTCGCTCAGGCACCTCGCCCCCACCGAACGCACACATACATTCTGGCAAACTTCGTTCCGGAATTGAATCGTGAGAAAAGATGGCGCAGATTCCACCCCGGAAAAAATGCGGGGTGCCACCAGCCTAGGAATCCTGAGACCAGATTCTAGCAAAGGTGGCGTTGCTGGCGCTCGGTGAGGTGAGAGCTATTTCTAGCCAGCTTACATGTCGTGTTTTACGAGCTATTTTGGCATTGTTTGTAAGCTGTGGCTGCAAGATATTGCTATAGGGAACTTCTTCCTGAATTTTCTGATATTTGGCTTCCAGTAAGCATGAAATCAAGAATTCGATGCATCGAAGTTGCAGAAGGGAGTTACCGATATTTGATGAAATTGCCTATTGAAGCACAACTAACGACTTGAAATTTCTCAAAAGTTAGCGCTTGCTATGCGATAAAACACGGCTCCTCTTCTGAGAAAATTTCCTTTTGTAGAATCATGCTATTTAAAAAGACAAAATTCCCAGAATTTCTGTTTAAAAAGAACTTCCACTGATAGTTTATTATTTTAAAAATTTAGCAGCGTAAGAAACATGAAAACGGATTATGGATACGCCTACCCTTATTTGAAAACAAACTTTGTCGACTCTACATGAGTGGACTCAGTGCAGGGTCTAACGCATCAACTGCGCTCCAGTACATCCATTGCTGCGTCTAACTCATCAACTGTTCTTCCTCAGTACACCCAGTGCTGGGTCTAACGCCTCAACTGCGCTCCAGTACATCCATTGCTGAGTCTAACTCATCAACTGTTCTTCCTCAGTACACTCAGTGCTGGGTCTAACGCATCAACTGCGCTCCAGTACATCCATTGCTGAGTCTAACTCATCAACTGTTCTTCCTCAGTACACCCAGTGCTGGGTCTAACGCATCAACTGCGCTCCAGTACATCCATTGCTGAGTCTAACTCATCAACTGTTCTTCCTCAGTACACCCAGTGCTGGGTCTAACGCATCAACTGTACCTCAATATACAGAGTGTTAGATATAAAACAAGTTTTTATTGAATATTTCTTCCACTTGAGACAGGGTAAGATTATTATCGGAATTTTAAAGACATACGCACTCGTACGTGAGTTTCCTGCAAAACCACCTCTGCGATTAACAAAATGGCTCCCAAGAAACAGGCAACGAGATTGGTTAAATATATCCCTGTATCTTTCCTTTTTGAATTCATAACTTCATTTCAAGTTCAATATAACCAAATTATATTCTCCGCATGCAATTATACTTTGCGATTGAATTTTCTTATAACGTCTTTGCAGTTTTAATCTCTTTCTGAATTTTCAGTGATTAATTTCACTTCTTTTAGTTGAAACATACTTGAGTACAAGTTAGATTATTTCTACACTTGACGTAGTCAAGATCGTCTTACGTACATTCGCTGCACGACTCAGCACTAGTTCTGACATTACCATACGATCTAGCGTTGTTCTTTTCAATTTTAGTTCAGCCCAGCACGTATTTTTGCAATTACTACAAGCCCAGCGCGTGTTCTGGAAATACTACACTGGCAAGGGAGAATTCTGAAACTACTAGTCGGCCCAGCAAGTATTTTTGCAACCCCTACACGGTAGAACACAAATCGTGCAATTACTCCACGGTTCAGCGCGTGCTCTACAATTACTACTCGGTCCAGCGCGTGCTCTACAATTACTACACGGTCCAGCGCGTGCTCTACAATTACTACACGGTCCTGCGCCCTTTCTGCCAAATCCCTCAACTCGCTCTGAGAAAAAATCCCTCCAGGCAGCTTTAATGAGGCTTGATCAACCACGCCGCGCTTGCGTTTGTCACCGCAGATTATACAATAAATCCCAGCCTGATACCTAAAGCCCAAAGGGAGCGGTCATTCTTTCTCCCTTGTCTTTTAAGAGACATAAAACTCTGCTGACGACTCTCGTTTAAGTCGTAAAAACTCCAACAATCCATCGTTTGAAGAACAAGACTGCATCACTTATCGAAAACAAAAGGGATGGACGCTTCGCAAAATCTGACGGCTCAAAAGATTTAAAGGAAAGGTTCACTGCGCAGTGCGATGGTGGGCCTCCCATTTGACAAGTGTGTTGTCCTCAAGCCTTGGGATTTGAGGATTTGACGAGCGTTGTGACACCCTCGCCACGCAGCACACATTTCGTGACAATTTAAAGCGTATTTTACTATTTATGAAGGGTTCGTCTGCGTGAACAAACGAGTCTGCACGAGTCACTTTACCCTTTTAAAATAAAATATATTTCTTGTTAAAGAGTGTACTTTATTAATTTCTCTATATATTGCATAGTTTAAAGATCGGAATTTCATTACACAGTTTGAAGTTTGGAATTTTATTTTGAAATATGCATGATATATAATGTCACGCAAATGGCATCCATTTCTAAAGTTAAATTCAATTATCTTCACTCTCTCATCAGTAGTGAATTTATTAATATTGAAATTTCCAACGACGCAACTTTATAATTCTGAAAAGAAAAATCAAAATCAAAATATTGAAAAAAAAGTATTTCAATTCAAAATGGTTAAGTGACTTTCGCGCCATCCTGTGTGTTCCATTGAAAAATTTCTAAAATACGTCAGGAATTTTGACGTCGTTTTTTAAGCAACATAATTGGAGTGACTTGTGAATTATTGGATGAAAGTCATCTCACAACCAGAATGCCTGTTCTAAATTAATGTCAATGACTGAAAAACGTTTCGATCCGCATGACTTATTAGTGAAGGTAATATGAAGTGAAAAATGTGTTTGTTTAAATTGAGACATTTTCATCCGTAGATCAGCTGAAGAACTGAAGTAGAAATGTTCTTGATCCAATGAAATAAATGATAAGATATATTCGAAATTACTATTTATCCTCTCTACTGAACTCAATGTGAAAACTTAAAAAAGAGCAAGTTAGACAAAGGTCCCCTCAATTTCCATCCATTCTTGTTATCTTGAAATGTTCTCATTCGAAGGAATAAAAAAGGAAGGAGACGGAGTACGTAAAAACTGGAATTCGTCGTAAGTACGGAAGCAATCGTCGCATCCCAGCGACTGGAAGAAAATGAAACAAATCCCACTCTACGTTTATCTGTCACCATTCGAGCGGCGGTCGGATATCACTTCTGCTACACAGGCAAAGTACTGCTCAGCGCAGTTTTTTCTTACGAACAAGGCCGTGGGAAAATTTTGTAAGCAGTGATGTGCTTGATTTTCGGTTTCTGATTCTGTGTTAGTAATGCAGTTGTTACGCCGGCTGACTGGTTATTAACCGTTTTTCCTCAGTCGCTCACAAGTTTTCTTTAAATTGAATATTATTTATGAAATTTGCGTGATTTTTTGAACCGAAATATAACATTGTAATTCGTTTTCTTAAATCATACTGAAAATGGGAAGAAATAAGACGAGTATTTTTTGAAAAAAACAATTAAAGTTAATAAGGGCCTTAAAAACAGCCTCACGATTCAAGAACTTTTTATCACTGCGTCAAATTTTAGACGCCACTCAACCCCAGTAGCGAAAATGTAGTCTTTCATTAAAAATCCTCAATTTAGCAGTGTTTTCCTCTACTTCAGTTAATTTTTTCTGTAAAACCGAGAAACAATTGTGCAAAAACTCGACGTGGACGTACTATTAAACACACAAAATGTGAAAATAAACCTCTTAATTCTTCGATTGAAATTTTTCAAAAGTTGTGGCTCATGAAAGGTATTGAAATTGAAATTGTGGCTATAGTACCTACCATGAAATTATGGCTCATGAAAGGTAGGCTAACAGCTGCTGTGTGTGTCACATGAAAATGCCGTGTAAAGGTTTTTTCTCCCTTAGTTAGACTTATTAGAGCTATGTTTGACCACCAACACGAACCAATAGTGCACTATATCAAACGATGTCAACAATTATCAAATAAATTTACTCTGCTAAAAACTTCCTAATTTCGAATTTGCACACTTAGAACCATGTGGTGTAAATATGCTCCATTCGAGTAAATTACCTACTACAATAGAGAAGATAAGACATTTATGAATATGTTAGAACGTTTCCCGGAATAAGAAAGGGATTTTTACATTAATTTTAACCATGTTGAAAATTAGACCAAGAATTGCATTCGCACGCTGTAGTATATAATATATCCTTTCATATATTAATTTCCACTTCAATTGATGAAAAAATCCTTACATTTTCATCATTTACGGTCAAATAACGCCTGAAATGTTTCTTGTTGTCATTCGTAGAAGAATAATTCGAGAGCTCTGCAGCAAACAAACAGCTCCAAAGCTCAAGCCTCTCTGCCCCACGCTTGGTTTTATCTAGGATTCGAAATCGTTTTGTAATTTCCGTAAGTAATTCTATCGAGGTGGGATAAAATACTGGCCAGCTCGTAAGTACGTCAAGGCCTTCTGGGAAATTTGTCTCCCGTTCTAAATGGCCGGAAAAGACGTGGTGAGAGACCTGGAGAAACAAGCTGTCTCTTTGAGAACAGGAATCTTCTGAAGAAAAGACACTTGTCCCGCGATGAAAATTCCTTTTTTATGAACGGATGAAGGAACCGTCGACGGTGCACAGAACTAAATGCATGTTTTGGCGTTTCCTGTCTGTTCTGAAATGGGTTATAGGAGAGTAAAATTTTTATTTTTTTTGCCTAATTCTTTATTTTTAATTCTAATTTCGAAATGTTAAACGAAGCAAATTTTAAAATAGCATGATGATTTTCATGTCATGTTTTAAATATTCTCACTGGAAAACAAACTCAGCCATTGCGTTTGAACTCAAATAGCTTGTTGAAAAAATCACCTGGGTGAAAAATTTAAATCAAAATTTTATTTCGGAACTAAAACTGAATGCAATGCACTCAAGTGTACGTACTGCTGATATTTACTACTTCTAGAAATTTTCTCTGCTGTAATAAAAAATTATTCCTAATGAGTTTTGTTGCACAAAATTCGATCAAGTATTCCGGCTGGAGCAGGAATTTTTACAACCTTTCAATTTGACAGAAGATTCCAGAACTGAAACGCACGGCAGATTTTTCCATCAGTAGCATTACACCATCTCACGCTAAAATGCAACATAGTCATAAAATTCCGTCTCCCGTTCCGCTGCATCGATACTGCGGTCCACCACCAAAGATTATTTCTAGATCCTCTTCCGAACAGTGGAGGTTTTCTTTTTCAGTTTTGCCATCAGTTTCCCATCAAAATTCAATTAGACCGGCACCTAAAATTGTCTTCGTTCCGAAGAGGCAATGGTTTCCTCTTCGCGTTCGTAGCAGATGGTGTCTGCTTTTATTCAATTTTCCGGTTTTTATGTTTTACAAATTTTCATTGTTGTCTTCATCAAATCTGCGTCGTTCTTCCACAGTGTGTTTTTATTTCTGGTCGAATAATTCTTTTTCGCTCAATGACTATAAATTCAGTTTACTTACTGTCTTATCTGTAAACTCGTACCATTACTAAAATGTAGTGACGTAACATTATGAACTTTGCCTTCTCATCAAACTGTTTACGACTTTTTCCATACAAGTAATATACCTAGAATTGTAAATTCATAGTTTTTTCAATCCAGACGAGAGACTGTATAAATTGGACATTTTATCCAACTCGTATTTTCCGCATTCCGATATCGTGCGTCGCTTGAGTGACTAGTCTGAAATTAAACTGCTCAGTATTGAATTGAGTGTTTTCTTTCTGAATCAGTTCTGTACTAATTCGTTTTATTCTATCTGCATCATTTTTTCATCAGCAATCAGTTATCATGATTTCTTTCTCAGTACTTCAGAATAAGTAATAATTGTCTGCTCTCAGGACTCCAGTATACTAAAAATCAATGTCATTTCTCAGTGCTTCAATATCAGTAATTAATGTCCGTCTTCAGTACTTCACTATCAGTATTTTTGTTTTCATTTTTAAAAATTACGTTCGAAACATTGTGTTTTCAACCACTTTCAGGAACAGCAACTTACATTTGCATTTAAATTTTGGGATAAAACAATAAGCAGTTTTCCCTTCCCCTCATTTGAAACATGACAGCATGGTTGGTAAATTGCTTCTTGCAAGAGAAATCTGAAACACCAA
>JACJUY010006509.1:7284-50553 GCA_014220935.1 Platorchestia sp. MABIK
AGGTCCACGAACCGCCGTTCACTCTTTTGGTGGTGGAATTTCACAGTTTGTACCTAAGTACATAACAGATTGCGAATATGATTTAGAGCACTCGCGTGAGAAAATCTGAATAGATCAGTCTACTGCAAACAATAGCGGCAGTAGGACTGCGTAACCTGGCAATGGCAGAACGATTTGTTAAACTTCGTTCAGACGCGAGTCACCGAAAATAACAATAGTGGTGCCACTTCTTGTTTTATAGCTGGAGCCAAAATGGGGGCACAGCTACACTTACCATTCTAGTGTCATGTATACCGCATCTCTTGAGATTTTATGAAGCCATTTACTGTAGAACATCCCTATCGGACAGCGTTGTCTTCTGTCTTATTACGGCATTTTGCCACTATGCTGTTACATCTACCGCATTTCATGCAGCAAAGATATATGCTACATAATTTATGAAACTGTCGTTTTCTGATACACCGAAACACTTTTTACGAAAACTCCCAAGATGATAATAGTTGTGACTAGGCATGTGGTGATTTTTGTGGAGGTGGTGGTGTTGGGTGATGATGTTGGGGGAGGTGGAGATGGTAGTGGTGATGTTGGGTGGAGATGGTGGTGGTGATGTTGGTGGAGGTGGTGGCGGGTGAAAGCACGGCCCCGCAGGCAGCACCTGGCGTGCTCTATGCCAGCGCGAGTGCCGCGACCTCTTGGACGCCCTTCGCTTTTTCTGAGTGGCCTCACACAGCCGCCGCTTGACCCTCTCGACTTGGTGACCTGAGGCGACCACAGCGTAGTCGCCCAGCCTCACTTACGGTGGGCACACGTCCTTTTCCCTCGCACAATGCGACAAGTTCTCTCAAGACCTATAGTTATTCCTCGTACTCAGAGCTTAAATGTTGTTCTGCTTTTCGCCTTGCTTCAACTGCATTACTTATGGTAGTTCTGTGTCTCTGCTCTAGTTGCGTCACTTATCAGTCTAGTGTGAGTCATGTGAACCGCATCACTCGAGATTTTATGGAACCATTTACTGGAGACAATCCCTATTGATCCCAATTGGTTTGCGTTGTCTTCTGTCTTAAAACGGTATTTCGCTGTAATGCTGTGGGCGGCAACATCTACCGCATTTCATGCAGTAAGGATGTATGCAATTATTCTCATTAACTTATTAATTTTTTGCTTAGGATATTACTGAACAATGAAATCCGGTCTCAGGTTTGCTTTCGTGAATCTCCTGTAGCCTTTTTTGGCAAAAAAATTAGCTCTACCAGATAAGCCCATGTACATTTACAATACATGCTTATTCCTGACTGAAAAAATCTTGGTTTAATAGGGTATAATAAATTATATGATGTAGGGGGCAGCTGTAATATTAGTGTACATAACGAGCACATCTGGTGAAGCTGCGAGGCTCTGCTGTAAACACTCCAGAGTGTTACGACCTTGTTAGTGTAGCGGTCCGTGTTGTGACAATGTAAAGCATGTCTGCCTTAATTTTCAACCAATGAAGCTCAACCCGTGTACCTCATGCGTCCCAGCCAATATATCTCATGTTCAATATCAACCAATAAGCTCCATTCGTCAAAAATATTAACAAATGAAAAAATACAAAACTTGTATGACTTGTGAACCATTTCGTCAGCACCTCGATCACTATTACGGGGCTGGCAGTGGGTTGGGCTTCATGTAAATTTTCTTCTTGTGAGTCCACTTTTTTTGATTTTGTACTCACAAAAGTTTATACTGATGCTTCAATGTTTCGTGAATGCTTTGAGAGAATTTATGAGGAAATTGGACGATGGAGGAGAGTACACCAAAAAAGTCATTGTGATATTAAAAGATGAACAATTTTCGCTTTGTCGATGGTATCAAGGTCCTCTCTCCATTGTTGTCCGTGCGTGACCCTCCTACATGGTCGCACTCCTGTGCCGTGTTTTGCTCGCCCCGTGTGTGGCTGCAGCATTCTCGTTGTCTTCTTGTGGGTTCAGGGTACATTTTGTATTTCAAAATGTGTGATTTGCGATTTGTCACGTTTCCACTGACTCCACTGTAACGCAGAACTATTGATTTGCTTCGTGTTAGCTGTACGCAATATGTACAAAGGATTTAATCCTGCAAATTTTGCACCAATAAACAAAAAAGTTCAATAGTATGTCGCTATCCCCTCAGAGGGATACAACTATTCTATCTATGGGAATTAGCGCTCCCAGGGGGATTCTGTGAGGTCCCGAGCTAAAGGTTATGTAGGCCTTCTTTTTGTTGAAATAGAATAAGTTTTTTATTTTGTTTCGGACCATCTTTTTTCGGTTCACTGTGGTCCTGTTTTTCAGCACCTACTACTTTCTTCTTCAACTTTTATCTTGTTTCTTGAACTTCTTTCTTAGCTTACCGTTTTTATGCACCTTGTCCGTAGATTCCGCGTTCCCTTAACTCCATACTAAATGGTGCCTTCATCCTTCCTCTCTTTGCACATCTTTGTTGTGGTAAAGGGAAACTAAAACTTTCTAATAATCTATAATCAATATTATGTCGCTATTTGTAAAATGGAGGGTCAAAATTTTACATTGCTTCATCAGAGCGCTTTCTTTAAACCGGTATATTTTCTTGTTTTTGGTGTCTCCGTTGAGCAAAGGAAGCTGGCAAATTCATCATATTCACTCTTTTTTTAGTAAAATATTTTTTTCGGCTTGTCGTATAAGGAATGTTCGACTTATGTTGAAATTTACGAAACGAGGCTTATTTTATAATAGCTTTCATTTATGTCCTATGTCAACTATCGTTTTCATCATCCTTTCATTCATGCCTCTTGAAAACAAATATCTCCAATGCTTTTAACAACAATGTAATTCGTTAGACAATCTTTCCTCAGAATAGACAATAAGATAACAATCTTACTATTAAAAGTTTTGATGTGACAATGTTCTAAATATTGGCACTGTTGAATGCATTCGAAGCGTTTTGGTTTTTTTTTCAACAAAGTTTTTTATGAAAGTCGAATCCGTGGTGCTCTACACACACCTGCATTGTATACTCCAACAAACCAGTCACATACGCCGGAGCGCTGCGGCCGTGCGAATGTCGTACAGGCTCCGGCTAAAAAGTGGGATGTAAGTTTTATAGATATTATTTCCTCTCGCAATTCATCAGAATCACCATTACCTCTATCCAACCAATTATCCCAAGGGACAGGTTGTAATATAAATACTTGTGGGTCCGACAAAGTTCTATGACTCCCATATAGGGCATTCTACGGGAACCTTATACGTTCGTTTACAATTTCTATTAACCTGACTTAAAATATTCAATTTACGCATATCCGAGACTGATTGAATAGTTGAATTTACGTCTGTTTCTAGCAAAATGATCATCATTGCCAATTTGAGAACATTCTAATTGCTTGAAATGTTTATCGTCCTCAACATTCAAAGTTTTATACGTAAAATTACGCGGGGAAAACTATGAAGATCTGAGAGCTTAAATATTTACGAGTATTTGAATCATTTCTATGGGACTTGTATTCCAAGTAGTTTTATTGCTGTAATAGCCCACTTTTGTAAAAACAAGTACATCATTTTATTTTGTTCAGTGTCATGCTATGCTACTACTCCACAGTTGGAGAATTGGTTAGAGTAGTGTGCTATACAGAATCTTTAGAGGTTTTTAGATTTTATATTTTTCAGTCCACTGAGAGTTCCAAATTATTCAAAAATGTTAGTACTAATATAAGAGTTATTCTCTTCGAAAGTCAGATTCTAACCAATGAAAATTCTTTGAAATTCAGATGAATTAATTTCCTCCATTTTGTCAAAGCCGATTTTGGAACAGCGAAAAAAATACATTTCGCTTTTAGAATAACAAGATTTATGTAGTTTTATCGACATTGATGCGCATTTTATTTGCTTTGAGCCTCTTCAAGACTTTCTATCTTGCCATTTGTTTTTTCATTGTTTCAAAGTTTTTACTACGACTAGTGGAAGAGAAAGAGCACTATTATCAGTAAAGAGAGATCCCAAAACCGATCTTCTCGGAAGGCCTTGGCTAATGTCAAGAAGTCCCGAGTGAGATTCACCAATCACAACAAATTCTTTACGATTCGTCAGGTACGATTTAAACCATCTATGAGCGACTCTTCTACCGACGCTACTTTGAAGCTTCCAGAGTTACTATTCCTTAGAATACATATTCCATTTGTTCGTAAAATTCATCGATATCGAATCATCATTCATCATAGTAATTATCAGTTAGATTTTGCCAATGTTAACAGAGAAGCTGTTAAAAACATTTGCAATGTCTAAAAACATGCAACGATATGTTGCATGTTTTTCAATAGGTTCAAATTTTATGCCACATTTTTTGGCTTGCAAGCAAAATTGAGTAAAGATGCCAGGTTTTTTAATATCATATTTTAATTCGAAAAATTTAAGGGTAAAATTATTTTTCTTCGAGTTTTCGTTTGATTTGTAACATAACCTCTGCATCTAGTGTATACTATTCTTGATATTTTCTCTTCGTAGTGTAATGTAAATCATGTGAGATGTATTTTAAATGTTTGCGATGATGTTTTGGGTAATTTGAATTGAAGTGAGTGCAGGAAACTTGTGTGTAAAGCACTGACAAGTGCAGAATATTTGTGTGCGAGAGAAAGTAGCAATTTTACGCACTGAGCAATGAAGAGATAGAATTGATGACTTGAAATGGGAAAGCGAGACGAACAGAAACGAGGATGGATTGTGTACTCATGGTTTGAGAAAAAAAGCTATGCATTACTTACCTCTGTGTATACATAGAAAACGGATGAGTTGATTAAGGAAAAAAAATGCACAAATAAGAAAGACAGTATTTCAATGGTAAGAAAAGAAAAAGAAGGAAAACGTTGAAGTTAGTGAAGAAGAGAAAATAAGTTCTCCTTCTTGAGACTTCACCATAAATTTACTTCAATTGCGATTGACTAAAAAATCTTTCGTTCTTCAAACCGAAAAATATCTCCCAGAATTAAATGAATCACAATACTTTGACAAATACGTTCGTTTGATCAACGAGTTATTTTCTGCTCCTTTTTGGGGCCGAATGGAAGATCATGAATTAATCTGACGGAAGTTGAAAACAACATGTGCATAGCTGCATGGGAGGGTAAAATGCCATGCAATGCGAACGTAAACCTAATAATAAATCAATTGTGATGAAGGAAGAATTTACTTGTTGAAGTGAAAGAGCTCAGAGGGTGTAGGGAAAATATTCAAAGTACACGCATGCAGGAACAGGTCACGCTGACGTGGCATGAGGTGAGACAAAGAGGTGGCTCAACTAAAGAGTGAAGGGTCGTTCCGATGAACATGCAAGTATTCGAAAACTCAATGTGCAATAAACGAAGGATTGATTGAGATATGAAATAAAGGTAAAACTTCAATAGAAGTAAATCGCACTTTAGTACATGGAAAATATACAATGGTTATTCAGGATATTTAGTAGTAACAGAAATGTGGGCACTTCTAAGAATAGAGCATTCAACAACAAACGCTGTTTCGATAATATTAGATATCAGGAACAGATAGAGAGAAATGAGAAGCCTAGCGTTTAGATGAGTAGAGAGTCGTTGTGCCATCCCATAATGATAGCAGAAGAGGACAGTTAGCCAGTGATACAAATTTGTTGCATGGCGGGGACGTGTGGCGATCCACAACAGCGGTGATGCATGGCTTTACACACTCCTCGGTACCTCGAGGTGCGCCTGTTCATCTGTCACGGGAGTGCATTTCTTGGTAGTCACCTCGCGCAGTCTGCTGTGGTTACATGCTTAGCCGCAACGACTGTGAGAACCTTAAGCATTCTTTATTTCAGGAATTGTGCTCCTGGATGTGACACGATCGATTCTTGCCACGATTTCTAAATCAAAATGAAAGGACTACAATCAGGCTATTGCTCCGACGAATGGAAATGTGCCCCCAGAAAAAGCCTCACTTGTAAAACATGCAATGAAATGAGTGATCTGGAAGGTTCGAATTAAATAACTGCCTAAAAGGTCGAGTGGAAACATGTGATACCACCGATGACATCACTATTCCTGCTGTGATATACACACCAAATCAATTTGTAAGATGATCCTGCTCTACTGTTGAATTTTGAAGCCTTGGAAAATAATCGACCTCAGTTGTTTGGTTAAGCAGCACATAATTTACTGTCGGAAGGTTAGCAAACCAAGGAGGAAAAGAACTCCTCGTTGTGTATGGTGCTGCTCAGAAGACTGCGTTCAAAAATTCTTGAGGCATTACTGTCAAGTTACAGATATGACTTAGTGAGGAAGCTTTTGTTCTTTCATCAAAGAGCATTTCGAAGGTGTATATTTGAAGATAGTGCGTGAAAACCTATTGTTCAAAATTTTATGTACTGGTAAGTTATTTGTATGATCTACTTTTCGAACAACTTCAAACTTGTGAACTTGCGATCCTCATATTTATTCTTGCTTGTATCAGAGAGTGAATACGCTCTTCATTTACAAGGTAGATCTTTTGCGGCTGCCAGAGTGCATTAATTAATTCCTGCTTGGTAAATTGTGTGACCGTATTCCTAGGTGACCCGGAAAGAAGGAAGGTTTAGAATTTTTACATTCTTGGGGAAATCTTTCTTTGTATTCCTTACGACGTTATGCAACGAACACAACCGCGACATTCCTAATATATACGAGTCGTTCCATACATAGAGCCCTGTTTGCAGATTAAATGCGTCTTCATGTGGCTAAAATTGTGCAATGAAAACTATGATTTACGCTCCGAAAGTATCCATCTAGAGTGTGAAGTTAAGCTGTAAAAACACTGTTCATTTCAAATACCTCACGTTTTCACCTTCGAGACTAGCATTCGAATTACTGATGAGAATTATTTCTGTAATGGAATTTTCTCTTCCTGGTGGCCCAGATTTAGTGGTAGTAGACACTCAAATGAAGAGTTCCTCTAACACAGCAGCATGTTCAGAAGAATGAGTTGTTTAATTTCTTGAATTAAATAGCGTTCTAAAACCTAGCTTTTAAATTCATTTTCATGTGCATGCACTTAGTTACATGTAAAAAATATGAAATCGTGTGAGCCATAAATCATAAGATATAACTAAAATTACTAACCACTGGTATTTGAACGAATAGTTTCGTAGCTGTACTCAATAACCTCTGACGTCTGAATCCCTGTCTTCGCTTCGCGAAAAAACACAGAGATTTTGACTACTATGATTTCCACAAGAAGTTAGTTTTCTAACTACCAATGTCAGCGGCGCTTAGCATGTTGATACACCTTGAACTCTGTGGATGTGTTAAGTTAGTATTTTAAGTTTAACGTGCATGTATACTCTTGCTTGCATTCATTGTAAAGTGTCTGAAAGCACAGGTTTGCTTCAATTTGATTTGATTCTTCTAAGTTTATCAACTTAGAACATGAAATTACTGCTGGTTATCTTATGCTCGTGAAGACCGATGGGAAGTTCAACATTTTGGTCTGAGCACGATCAGCGAGACGGGTATTATTACAAGGGGCGATAAGGTCGCATCTGATCAATCAGGTGCCCGCTCCTTTCCTGTTCCCTTGAATTCGATTTTTCAAACTCTCTTTCTGACACATGCTTGAATTTGGCCATTTTTACTGTGGTGTGTTTACGTGGTTCTGGAGAATCATAAAGAATCCTCTCTCTGTGGTCCTACAGTAACTGACAGTTGTGAAAATCGATCGTGTTTGCGGAGTGCCAAATTATAGAGCTCGTCTGCTGAGATCGAGGCTGTTGGTGTGAGCGCGGCGCCGCGGTTTTGTGTAATAAAAGACCTAGCTGTATTGATGTTGCAGCTTTTTGATAAAAATGAATCTTGGAATTGTTTTTTTACCGCTTTATGTTTGGAGCCAAACCCTAACACACAATTGGTAGCTCACTGTACGGTTTAACTGTGCTGCTCTGAAATTCGTTTCGATTTTAGGTAGCGGATGTCAAACGCAACTGCTACTCATCTAGGTTTAAAAATCGATGAAATAATCATTTGGAATTAACGGGCTTAAACCTGTATTTCAGGTGCCATGATTCTACAGCTGTGAGTGTGAGATTTACGAGTCATTATCTCAATAGACGCGTGATGTGGCGCGACTATCCGCCTCCATCAAAATAGCGTAATGAGCACCACACACGCGAGCCTTTGCTAAATGCTGCACGTTACCCAGGCTAGCGGTTTATTCTCGTATAACGCCTGGTTTGTTAACATCAGGCAATTCGAAACCAGTCATCCATGGATCTATCCTGCATGATGTGTGAACATGTTTTTCAACCATATTTGTAAGAACAAGAAATACAGACATGCAATGTTTGCTCGAAGACGCTCATAGGTTAGAGTGTGCACTGCTAAGGCAGAGACACGGTCAAAGACAACATTGGACTCCCCACTGCACAAGTTGTCTTCTCAGACACCGATGTCGCTGGGTAAATGAGTCGAAAGTACAGTCCTTGTGGCATCGTAGCTCCTAAGCCCCACTAATTCTCGCACCCGCAGCATGTGTTCTTAAGCTTCTCCTGCACGAGTGTTCAGATTGCTTATTTATGTGTGTACGAATGTCAGTTATTTTTCTTCCCCAATTGCATGAATGATATAAGTACGAATATGAATTTTAAAACCTAATTGGTACTGGCATATTTCTTTTTTATGATTAGGTAACTGGATAAGATATATTTGCCGAATTCAAATCGGACAGTATTACAGCAGCTTTACTTTATATCTATATTGTAGATCTATGATGTGATTGTACTGTTCAGACTCTGTGAACTCTATATAAATGTAAATTATATAGTCACTGGAAAATTTTGTCTGCCCCAATGATGGCCAAGACATACCTCTTATTGAGATGATTACCGCGTGTTATGCAAACTTGACCTATCTTGCTGTAAACTACAAATGAGTGCAAATTTCAGTATCTTCAAATGATGGCTTACTCGACAACTGACGAGTTGATTTAGTTTGTTAAGAAGATACAGTATATTGCCATTGCCTCAGATAGTCCATCTTGTTCTTTTCTTCATTTATCAAGAGAGATAACTTGTTCAGCTCTGACCACCAGGGATCGATCGGTCATTGACTCTCGTTTAGTTCCTTCGTCAGCATCTTTTTTCAAGTGTCTTTGTGGTAAAAAGGAGTCATGTTCTGATAAATTGGAGTCACTAGCTTGTTGTGACGATGATATTATTTATATTTAGAATGTCTGTTCTGCTAAGCAGTTTTACCACGAACCTATTAGCAAAAAGAACATTGAAATTATATTAATGAAATTTTTCAAGCCCCAGCACATTATCAGTCATAATCTGCAGTAAGTATAGAGCAAAATGGAATGAATTTACAAGGTTGCTGTGAGAGTATTCAAATTGAAATCTGGATGAAATAATGACGTCGAATAAAACACCAAATAGGTCAAACTTTTACTTACTTCACCGCGCAGTAAAAAGGTGTGAGCTGAAGTGAAGAAACTACTTAAATTAAGCACTTTAGTATATAATGCGTTCAAAAGCCGTTTTACCAGATGGGTAGGAAATCCTTCAATATTCTAGCGTTGACTCGAGTTTTGATCGGAATTTCAAAGAAATTTCGAGAGAAACAGAAATTATGGCCTCAATTTATTAGGTAATATCTGAATCTACCTCTACCTGTTTATAATATATATGCGAGACACTCAACTGCGTCTCACGGGAAAATGTCTTCAAAAATCACGAAAAAAAATGTATAACGCCTCTAACATAACCGACAATAAAAACTGAAATTTTGGGGCCGCACATTTTTTGAAACGACCACCATCTTGTGTTGAAGCGAATGCGCTAGCGGTTGTGCGTGAATGTTGATGATTTTCTCAATTATGAGTGCGGCTGTTATTTCTCCTCTCCTTCGACTGTGTTGCCTGTGCGTGACTTGCGTCTGACGGCGTGGGATTCGAATAGCAACCCGAGGATGGTCACTTGGCTCATTTCTGCTGCATACTTTATTATGTAGCATCCTAACGTGTCATTTTGTCATGCTTGCGTGTGTAACACTTGTTGTGTTCTTTTAATTCTTGGCTTGTGTTTCGAAAAATTTACTCAAATTTTCTTTCTAGCATGCAAGTTTTTCATAATTGCGTGTTCTGTTGATTCACAATAATCGTTCCTGTCTAACTATTGCGTATACATGTAGTTTGTTTAGTATTATATTGTTTTTATTTTAAACGAGGATATAGGCCAAGGTAATTTTTCTGTTTGTACCAAAAAAAAACGTAGTTTGTGTTGTTACATGTTTTATTTTGATCGCAAAAAATTGTGCAAAATATTTCTAGCATTTTTGATAGTGACAGTCCTCAAAAAGCTTTCCTAACTTTCTGTCATGAGTTGAATAACTTTTTCCTCCTATGGTGCACCGAATAGAAGTGTCCTCAATCTCTCTTCAAAGTACGCCTTGTTTCCGACCCTCAACATATTTTATGACATCTTTTATCTCTTGCTAACTGCAGCACACGTCTAGTGGAGGTCCAGGCGCTGCTCAGGCTCGTCAATCCTATCCTCTTACGATAAAATCGGTTACAAATGCTTCAGTAATCGTAGGTTTGGTGTGGCACTTAGAGAAATAATCCTTTCATTATATTTCCCGCGCATTGCATATTTGTATCATTTAAAAATTCGCTGAGCACCTGCTTTCGGCTCATCGTCTTTGTTGCTCCTCCTGTTAGCGTTCTTCTTACGTGTTGCAGCATAACTTCATTAACATTATTCCTCGTTATTTCCATGCCTCAGGCAACTGGGAGCGCAAGCGGCCGGTGTGGGTGATGCTGATGGTGAACAGCCTGACGGAGAGCGACATCAGGAGCAGAGGTGTGCCTGTGCTGGACCTCTACCTGGCGCAGGAGGCTGAGAAGATGACCAAAGTCACGGGTGCCGTGGAGGAGGTTCAGGAGCAGTGCATGCCTCTCAACGGACTCAACTTCTCGCAGGTGAGCTGTTCTTGCGTGAATTATTTACGTTCAGAAAGTGCAAAGTTTCGTGCACGTGAAGGGTTTGAGTTCTCACACTGATGGGCGGCATTTAACTCTGAGAGGGCCCTGCGTGACGCATGGCTACACGTGAGTCTCAACAATTTTGATTTTTATACAGCGCAGGAAGAAGGCTTTGGCGTCGGACAGATGTAGCAGATGGTAAATTTTAAATTTCGCTACTGTGAAGAGTACATAGTCTAACCCGTTTGGCAATTAATAACGAGACTCGAAGATTCATGTTTTCGTTTGAAATTATACAAATGCGTTAATTTAATTTTATCCGGGATTGATATACTGTACATAAATTATGCCATCTGTTTTCAAAATGAGAAATAACATTACATTCATGGATTACTTAATTTGAAATTGAGTTCACATGTATCAACGTTAATAGCGCTTCGTTAGCAGTATCAATGATAGTAGTCTATTGCAGAAAAAGAGCATAAGTTCAAGGTTGGACTGGTAAAATTAATTTTCAGTGCTAGTTATAGTCTTAACGAATTTTCACCACCAATAGCAAAGTACAACATGATGATTAAGCACTCTTTTTATTTCCCTTGGTTTGGCTATTGTTGTGATACTCTATAATTTCGATCGGCTTATATTCTGTTTGAAAATCTAGCCAAGAGCTAACTTAAGTCGGTGCCACATCAGTTGTGATGCTGGAGCAGTTTCGTTGCTTCTGAATTTTCGGCTTTAAAAATACACTCGCTGCGAAGTATCTCGAGGATTGCAAAGTGCTTTAAATTTTCATCCTTACGAAGACTTTCATCACGTACGCTGATACCCTTATTCCGCCAGCTGTAATATTTTTAATCAATGAAGAGTATGATCTGGCTGTGAGGCTATTGCTTTACCGCTCATTATGTTCTGTTTTATGTCTAAGTAAGGATGTTTGACGAGCAAAGCGCTGATTTGAGGGGACGCACATTGAGAGCAGCAGATCGGGGTGAACCACCTTCTAATCAGTCATTTCTTCTGCGCATGCCTTCATGCCGCGGTCCGACGCTTGGTGGTCGCCCTATCTCATCTGTCCTGCTGCTGCTGTGGTGCTGCTACTGCAACGATGATCTCCGTGCAGAGACCGCTCTTGATAGTTATGTTTACCTTGCTCCGTGTTGACGCTAGTTTACGGGATGCTACTGATGCTGATGCTTATATTGCTTCCACAGGCACTGCCATAACTTTTCTCACTTCACTACCTAGGCTCTCTTCCACCGTAGTTTAGGCGCTGAGGAGTGACCTGTGAGCTGTAGCTTGGAATTTCTTTGTCTTCTACATAGGCAACATCACATGTTCCAATAAAAGAGCTGTGCCATTGTTTTTACCATTATTTTGCTACTGCATTTAGCAGTTCAACTTGCTATTAAAGCATCAGAAATCATGGTGGTTTATTTTGTTTTGGAGGCACTGTTACTGAAGGGTTAATTCACAGCTTCAGTATTTCACTCTCAATAGATAACTAGAGCACACCCCGAATATTATTCGAGGTGGGCCCTTGTGTATAAACTACAAACTATCCGCAAATTCGACGATAGTTGTGCTGAATTTTTCTTTACTATTGTCTAAACCAAGGGTATATATGTATATAGAACGGGAAAATTGTTCGTGTATCACAAAAATTGTTTCAATGCAACCTAAATTACGCACGATTCAATGTTTCCTGAATTGTTTAGACTTCCATGTAAAAATAGACTTTTCAAAACTGCCAAAAACTTCTTCCTCCGTTACTTAATTTGACTTTGTTTCTTAAAAGGCCAACGATAGAAGTGATACATGTTCATGTGCTGCTAAAGCGTGAGGTCTAACACACTATAACATGAGATCTACCTTTAGCTAGTACTATAGTGTGAGGTTAGGTTAAGTTACTAATGGAAATTACTTATTTTCATCCATTTAACTTACTGATAAACACTTAATTTGTGCGTCTCAAACTACACCTGGGTAGGCGATATTTGGCGTCGAGCTCACGCTATAGTAGCACCTACGCTTATATTGGTGCGTGGTGCTCAACCCCGGCGTAGTGTTCACTTCGGAAATGTGCATGCAGTTCGTACAACGAAGTTGAGTGACATCACTTTGATGGCTTGTCTTTAGACATGCTCTAATGTTAGTCGAGGAAACAAAATGTTTACATTTATTTTTAGCACGCTTGGGTATACGAAACGGAAGAGTTAAATCAACGTTTTTGATGCTTAGAAAGGTTGATACTCGTAAAATACTGATCTTTATATCGTACACCGGCGTGCATACTTTAGGTGTCTCACACCGCATGCGACTCTCATCAAATCACGCCTGAGTCTGCGAGAGAGCACGTCAGCGTTTCCCGCTACTGCCCATTTCTGCCCAGACTTATGAATTTTAATGCACTGCATGCACGTTTTAACATCTGGCTGTCGGACTTCTCCGTCATTATTTGTTGTGCTCCCACATTCAGAGGCTTAATTAATACATAACTAGGCGTACTGGTTGTTCTCTTGTTAAGCATGGACGTGCTAAACCCCTTATATGTGAAGCAGAGGAATCAGGGGACGCCTGCCTTTTCTCTAAATTTCGGCTCATAACTTTGCTTTACTTTGCTTCTACTGAAAGCTAAACCAAGTTCTCAAATTAATTATGTATCTTTTTTTAACAGAATACGTTTATCGCTTACCAGTCGTTTCTAATTTTGCCTTGCAAAAAAGCACGTTATAACTTAGGTTTACCCACTTTATTTACCGTCGATGACATGACGCTCATTATATGCACGGAATTAAAGCGCGCGATTATCAGTATTGTTTGGCTGACAGCTTATCAGGGACTGAGTGCACTCTAGGATCATTGTGTGAGTGGAGCATCCAATAAAGATCAAGAAGACCGTCTTAATTAGGCATTACTTGTGATGGTGCCGCCGCTGGTTGCCGCCTCTTGGTAGCGAAGTTGGCATGCCAGGAAGGGGCCCTGCTGCGCTCACCTCCTCGCAGCCCAGTGCGCTCTTGGATGGACGGGGGCGAGGCTAGGGACAGCCCAGGAGAGGGAGGGGGGAGGCTGATGGGTGCGTGGGGAAAATTGCAGAGTAAGTTGCAGTAAGGTGTTCTGGCGTGGGCCGGAGTGAGAAATTGTGTAGTAGGCTAGAGTGAGGTGTTCCAGCATTGGCCAGAGTGAGAAATTGTATAGTAGGTCAGAGTGAGGTGTTCTAGCATGAGCTGAAATGGGAAATTTCAGAGTAGGTCGAAATGTGGTGTTCCAGCGTGTTCCGAAGTGGGAAATTGCAGAGTAGATCAGAGCGGTGTTTTCCAACGTAGGCCGGAGTGTGGAATTGCGCAAAGGGCGGTGTAGAGTGTTACGGAGTAGGCCAGAGGAAAGTGTCTTCACTTTAAGATAGGCGTGGGATCCTCAATACTCAGCGAAGAAGCACTGGAGTTACACTGGAGTTTATTTACTCTGCACGATGTAAAATGGAAGTTATGTTACGTAGCAAAAATCCGGTTCAAAATGTACGGCAATTTATGCAATTTAGTACGTTTTGCTGCCGAGCTTTCTCACACATTTTGATGAAAAGCTTTCTCTTTGTTGTGTGGCAGTATTTACAATGGAGTATCTAAAATTTTATCGCAGCCTAATCTTGAATTTTCTTAGCTTTGTGATTTGTTATTTGCACGTTCAGGTGTGTGAGTAGATGAGCTCAGTTTTTCTTTGCATTATGTTCTTCATGCAAGATTCTTAATTGATTTTCCTACAAATGGTACTGCAATCATTGGCGAATAGCAATGATAGGCAGTTGATTGAAAAAGTCAATATCGTTCAACTTTCGTATGAATATAAAATCAATGTACAGGAATGATAAGACCCGTTAAAACTTTGTAAAACCTACGTAGAATTTACATGTGAGTCGATCGTAAGGATTCCAGAGCATAAGGCGTTCGAATGAGACTTGGTAGATGCGTTCTCAAGGTGTGAAAGTCCCCACTTTTGCTGAAAAAATCAGTGTTTCTTGGAAACAAACTAAACGACCTTCGATAAAATCTTTGTGAAGAGGCTAGGGAACTGCACCCAAATCTAATATCAGCTTTTGAATGTTGGGATGAGTGATCATAATAGAAAGGGAGATATCAGCTTCGAGGGTATGTGTGCAAAATATTATTTTTGAGTGTGTCAAAAAAGTAAACAAAAAGAATTTTCTATGCGAATGCATACAACCTTTCCTTAAGTATTGAAACCAGTTGAAGGATTTTTTGTAATTGAAGTAATAAAATGCAGTGCTTGAAAAAGTGAGTGCTAAATTATGTAGGTAATTGATAAATTTACAGATATGTAAACACACCTAAATTATTTTAGCAAATTCCAAGATCTCTGCATTTTTTGTTGAACGGAGTACACATTTTGTGATCTCAACCGTTGTGCGAGCTAAAATTCAAAACAATCGCATTGAATACATTGCAGTTTGTTAGTTTCACATTCACATCAATTGATGTCATGAAATTAAGCCGGTAACGTGTTATTTCTTCAGTAAAGCTGAATTACTTATTATTCATTCTCGAATTGTGCAGCAAAATATATGGTATAATGACTTTAGTGGTGAATTTATTTCGTCTCATTTGAATACATCGTTAGTTCAAAATAATTTACCTCTGGCGCACATAATTTTTATTCTGTTCAGTCTTCTTAGATCAATATATGTGATTGATGCTACCAAATGAGCATCTCGCGTGCGGGAGATGTCACGTCCAGCAGGTCTTCATTTGTCGCAGTGTAGAGCTCTGCTTCAGTGACCTGCGGGTCCTCATAACTCAGAAGAATTAATAAAAATACTTTACATGTTTTTCTAAATTTGACTTTTGAAGGATGCAATTGCTATTTTGGCCTCAGTGAAACTCTCAAAGTTGCACTAAGATGTGCCGTTTTCAAAGTAAACTCATCACCTCTATTTTTCTGTCATTTCATGTATGTACATAAATTTGCGAAAGTTCGTTACTAAACTAGCATTGAATTCCTTTATTGCAAGCAGATAAGCATTCGAGATCAGAAACGTCTGCTCTATCATTTGAAGGGTATTTTTTGTGTGGATTTGGTTCATGTGCATCGTACCGTACATTCAGTTGAGTTAAATCGTACATGCAGGTTGCGAAGTCGGATACATGCAGAGATTAATGCGATTAATTTTTTAGTTTAGTTTTCGGCAGCTGAGACACATTCCGAGCGTTGTTAAGATTCTCAGCCTATCAGAAGGCAATGCACGCACGTTTTTCTTAACAAGAACTAGGCTTATGACTGCCTCATGAGCAGCTGTGCGCGATAACAGAGCCGTACGTAAAGCGCCGTGTCATCGTTACGTCTCCGTGAAGATTCTTTCTGAAGTTATGTCTTTATGTATAGCATCCTTGCGTTTTTGTGCAGGTATGTATATGTGCGAGACAGGCATCCAGTTCTGTGCTCCTGCTGCTTGAATTAAATTTGGACGTTCTCTTAACGATCGTACGAACGACACGAAGCTTGCTGAAGTTCAGTAAGGCCAAAAAACGAATGTTCCTACATGGCTCATTGCATATAGCATTGTAATTATGCCATCTTCATTTGGCGTTGTAGGACAATAACATGGCATTGCAACGATGGCAAGGTATCTCTATTAGGCTTTATTATTTCTTTAATTATACCATCAAGTCCTCTTAAGACGATCACATTTGTTTGAACTTTATTAGCGTGTAAGAGCTTAACAACTTGAGTCGACAGAGAAGTTATTCCTAAAATATTCCAGCAATGTTACCCAGGCTGGACCGGTCGGCTGGCGCAGGCTCATCAGGCTTTGAAATCATGATAATAATGAAGTATTTCTTAATCTAATTTAAGTGATGATATTATGAACAATCTGCTTTCTCGATAGCGTGTAGTGCCAAGCTGCAATCGAAAGTCATTTGAAATATTCACGACTGCACTTCGATTGTTTTGCGTCAATTCTCTTTAAACATTCATGCCATGCTAAGTGAGAATAGTTTTTCAGCACCACTATAGAGCTCTTCGGATGTGATTTTTCGCGCCCTTCAGCGCGTTCACTCATAAACCTCTCACTTAGTAAATGAGGTGCTGTGTAAACGTATTAGAGCCCGTAGAAGTAAGCAGTATCTTATATTTCTATGAGGCAATTTCTTTTCTCGATATGATCTATCTCAATTATCATCACTGCTCAATTTTAACTCGGCTGAGACTGAGGCGCATACGCGGAGACGGGCATTCTGCATCGTCTAAGCTACAGCTGCAGAGCGTCAGGAATTATGCTAATGCACAGCGCTGCCTCAATCATTGGAAGTCTCTTGCTGTTGCTCGATGCTGGGTAATAATAAAGCTATTTCCAAGTTTTATCCGTCCCGGTCTTAGTGTTCTATTGATATTTACGTGGCATACGTATTATCAAAACAAGAACGGAACAAGCGGCATTCAAAAGGATTTTCCTTCAGTTCGACGATATTTACCTTCAATGCTGAAATAATTTCTCGTATAGATAATCGTATCCACGTAAAGTAAAGCCAGTCGCATACCCCATAATTGTGTTTGTTAAATATGGACTAGTTACCGTGAGCCCGACTGGTATTGTTCTGCAGTCGCTATAACACGCCAGATCTTGTCATCCCCTGAGGCTTATGTGGGGGCGCACCCTCCAGTGTACATGGAAGCTCCCAGAGCCCGCACTGATCTAATTGCCGTCTTGTATATTTACGCTCTATTACGCGATAAGATCGGGAGTATTTTGGCTGGCCGTGCACGAGGCCTCAGCGCTATTACCGTAGGATAGCCGCGCACGAGACAAGGCCGCTTTTAACCCTATCGATTAGCCTACGCTGATTACTTGCGCTGCTGCTGGCTGGGCGGAGACCGACTGAGGCGAGCGCCGCTTCAGGCAACCTGTTCGAGCCTTCCAGTTCTGCCGCGCTTAGCCTTGGCTGCTTTCTGGACTGGAACATGCTGAACTCAAACCGCTAGGAAGTGTGGCCGGGAAATCTTTGAAAATTACGGATTTCCCTACATAACAAGTTGGCTCGGCTTAACGAAGTGCTTCTCTGCAGTGTCTTTTTTGCTGTTTTTTGATCAATTTTTATTAGGATTTTGCTGGTTAGATGAAACTCTTGTGATTTTATGGACGAGTAGTATGTGACCTTCTTAGGAAATTATCAATCTTTCAAAATATTCTCGTACTTGGGATGAAACTGAACAAATTTACCAAATGTTGACTGACATTCGCATTGAAATAATTTCAAACATGCCAAAAATTTCGATGGAGATTTATTCAAATTCACCTCTCAGTAGTTTCTTTCGATAAGTAATTCATTTGGGTACTTTCTCGCCCTCATTATTTAGGCTTTGAAACAATGTCCGTATTTGCGGAAGCATTATAGGGCATGACGCTTTTGTTAGCCAAATTCCCATGAATCCCTAAAACCTTATTGTTGACCTGATAAGAATCGATTTTCTGTTCACAGGTGGTGTTTGCTCTGAACCACACGCTGTCTCTGCAGGAGCAATACAAGAGGGGCGACAGTGACCCCGTGTACACAACGGACGACCTCATACAGCACTACAACTGCGGGGATCTCGACGCCGTCATCTTCTCTCAGGACACCACCCAGGTGTGTGGGGCGCTCTCAAGCAACAAGGCTCGAGTCAGCCCGTATTATACTGTTAGTCTGTTGACACAGTGAGCGTAAACGTCACCATGCGTGGGTACCATCGACTGAAGAAAGATGACATCGAAGTTGATACATCGGGATAACTTAGGAAAGATGACCTAGATTAAAACGTCAGCAAAAAATTAACCTCCCAAATTTAAGGAAAATGACTTTTTGTTATGCATCAGTATCAAATTGGGTGTATTATTTGGAGATAAGAGTTTTGATGAGTTTCACTCCAAACAAAGCAAAATCAAATATACTTAACACCGACATTGCCATTCAGAGCTAGACTCATTCACTACGTCAGACTACCTTATTGACTCCTATTCGGAGTTGGTGGTTTGTAGTGATGTTCTCCGACGACCTCGCTGGGTATGAAACGAGTTTTTACATACATAGGATCGTCTTCTGCAAAATAATGCCCTAGGGTTGATGGCATCATTATTGAATAGCGCCGTGTGTCAAGTGCTTCCAAACTTATCTTAGGCATCAAGTTAATTTTTCAGAACATTTCTTTCAACGAAATTTTGGTGATCTTGTCCAAATCAAATTAATTTTTTGTTAATTATGTTTTCATTGATTAGGTAGGAGTATGTTATATACTTCAGACGTCCAGGCGGCTACGGAACATGTCTCGAAATGCCCCAACACGCTTGTATGCAATCACCATACCACTGTAGACATTGACGTACGACTGCTAAGAAGGAAATAGTTTTGAAACCTCACAGCACGCCTTGATGACAGTGTGTACCTTGGTTTTCTGTTACTATTCGTTCGATGATAACAGAATTTGATCAACAGGAATTCTTGTAAAAGAGGAGACATGTTCATTAAAGAGCAGCTACACAACTTTCATTCATGAGTTTGCAAGTAAAACTCCACGGTCCGATCTGATTGTTTTGAGCTAAATAATATTTAGTATTTATTACTCATCACCACCATTAAAGCTAGCTGTTAATTCGATTCTTTATTATGTTTGTTAGATAAATTAATTATCAAAGTACAACTACCTATTGCAGAGTTCATTCAAAATTTTTTTGCTCATTTCCTTGATTTTACTTTCGTAATAGAGAATCAATCAGTTGCCACTGATGATTATTTTAAACTATATTACCATAAGCGAATGTAAGCTTTTCTGCATGAGATGATTAACAAAAATGCTTCCCTACTTCCATTCCATGAGTCCCTAATATTACACTGCAATATGTTGCGTTACCAGAGACTTTTTATTCCGTCGTTTTCTTTGCTGAAATAGAAGTAATTCACCGTCCACCCCGAGCTGCACGCTAGCTTGCGAGCGAGGGCAGTACGGCCGCTCCAGCGACGCTCGATTTTGTCTCAACTCTCCCTCGCATCATTGCTTCAGCGTGCTCACGGAAGTCGTTCGAGGGCGCATGGGAAATGGCCCGTCCCTTATATCATTTTTTTAATGGCCCCAAAATGCTGATAAAATTCCCCAAGAATATCTTAAATATTTTTGGAGACCGCTTTTACAGTATTTACTTTTAGAAAGAACGTTTCTCCAGACACTAGGCAGTATTTTGTTGAAGACCTTGGGCGGAAACTTACCTTCAGACTCGACTTAGGAAATTTGGGAAAAATTTGAAAGACTTCGATTTGCTTTTAGTTTTTAACAAATATGAAAGTTTTCTTCTTACATCACTGAGACCTCACAAACAAAGATACTCAGCAGTAAACACTCATTCTCTGGTAGTTAATACAATCGGTAATAACTAATAGGTATAGGTTAGTTAAGTTCGTTTATTCTATGCTATAGAAACTGGCGCCTCCAGAGAGGTTACTGTTAGGTTACCTCTGCTATAAAAAGGACCTTCATAACTTCCTTCTGGCCTACTATGCCTCTTTTAGTTTTCCTTCTTTTTCCGCTATATCATCTTTATTTTTGCTTCTTCTTCCTTCCTAACTTGTTTCCAAGCGCAAGGAGCACAACTTGTGCATAGATTCTTCGTTTTCTGCAGTCCACGCTAAATGTTTTCTTCTCTCCGCTCTCTTGAGATCTCCTTTGTTGTGGCTAGGAAATCTTAGACTAGCTATTGATGTATTAGTTTGATGTATTAATTCCATAACCACCGGTAATTATCAACCATATTTCGCAATTGTACAGGCTTGAAAAGTTCAAGAAAAATGAATCATTTTAATTGTTTGCGCAAAAAATAATTGTACTGATCTGCTTGTTTATTATTCTTATTTAATTCCACCTTTGAACATGTGTTCATCGTTCCAAATCTCTTAGCCGGTGGCTGCCCTATAGAAGGGCTAATTTTTTACTGAAGCCCACTAACTATTTAAAGTTCCGGACTCAAATTTTAGTGAATTTGAGCATTTACGTAACTTAGCTATCAATTTCACGTATCATTGCATCAGCCGCCGTTTTCCAATTTTTAAAGTTTTTTATCAACTTATCAATTTTCTCTCGTTTATAAATATCATGATTTTCTATGTTCATGACTTGTACCATGCATATTGGTCTAAATTAATCAAATCAGTTTGTACTTGAAGAATGTTCTCACTGGTTACGCTGTTTATTATCAAGTTGAAGTGTATTCATGTTGTTTTACCACTCCAATTTAAGATCGTTTTACACCCAGAATTTTGAAGATCCAGTGTAAGAGAGAATTAATGAGAACATTTAACCAAAAGAACTACTTACTTTTATCTCATCCTGGGGATACTCCAAAAGTGTTGTTTTCTCTTGAATTTTCGTATATATGCAAAGTATTGAATGAATTTACTATTGCTCAGATTTTTTACAAAAAGTACCCGTGTCTATACTCGTCAGTGCCTTTAGAAGACGAGACAAATGTAATTTCTGATACCCTCAACAGATGCAGTTCGACTTTGATGAAATGAAAATACGCGTGCATCAACGCTTTGTGTATTACAACTCCCTCGCTCTTCAATTTCAAAATACCATACATTGACCATAATATCTATCATTGATATTTTCATTTTAATTATTTCTAGGAGCGCATGAAATAACGGTCACTCTGCACGTGCGTGTGCAGGTGCCACAGCTAGGAAACAGTTCTCTGCCACCGCTCGAGGCCGCCACCGCCCGCCGCATAGACCGCTACTTCAGGGAGGAGCTCATCTATAGGAGGAACGAGCGCATGGGCACGCGGGTTGTGCAGGTATGGCCTTCACTCTCGTGAGACTCCACGCACGGTAGCGTGAGAGTGTGTTGCTGTGACTTCTTTGTCGCAGACAGGGTGCGCGCTCCATTGCTGCTGCTGTTATTTCTTGAGAGGGTGTGCAAAAACGTGTTTCCAATGGGAATTTCAATCGTATTTTTCATTCGCATATCGGATTTCCTCAAAATTGAGTGTAGAGAATCACGTTAGCGAACGCTGTTCCAATCAGAATCAAACCGCGAAAGCCAAAATTTTGTTACTGTTTATTTCACGTTCTTCGGCTTGAAACATCAATGAAGAAACTTAAAAATTCAAAAGCAATGTAACTCTTTAAATTTGAGCAAGAGATTGAGTCTGCTAAGCATTTTGGCTGCATCATTAAATGTATCAAATAAGGTCACTTGTATTTGTTCATGTCCACGACACACTGTCACTTTGATAGCACCTCAAAATGTGCTATACACTTGAAAAGAAGTAGGCTTCAAGTCCCGTAAAGTGGGGAATAATATCATCTGCAATAAATAACTCACTTAAATGTATGCTAGCTTATTATTGCAAAATAAGCTGAGTAAATAATAGTTAGGTGTTGCTGTATCAAAGTATTCTGATTGCAGAGAACTGTATTTTTTCAACTTTGAGTATGTTTGCGCACTTTTTTTACATTTTAATGCGAACAAATGATGTAGAAAAAATGTGAAAACTAATTTATCGTGATACATATTGTTTATGATTCATCTGTATCACAGTACTTTGTTCTTCTAATGCAGGTATTGCTGGAGCATCCCGACCGGAGCTTTTTCTTCGCCTTTGGTGCAGGTGAGTAATCTTGTTTTCTTCATTTGTTGTTTAGTTGTTGTCTGCTTTACCTGCCGTCTCGAAGTGTGGCTCTCCTTTGAGCGGTGGTAGGACCAGAGCAATAGTACTCGTGCGCCCAAGCCCCGATCTAGCATGCTTGTGGGGTTCAAATTTTCAGCCGATTTACGTCGTAGGAGCGGTATAACTGGCGACACAAGCTTTTCTTCGTAAACTTCGTGCTGTTCTTCCGGACAAAATCTTGATGTTTTGACATTTTCCAATCTAATTTGAGTGTTTCGGTTAGATAACGAGAAGTAGCGTAACCAAGTTGACTTGCAAGAACTCACGTCGGTACGATGACGTAAATTACTTGAAAATCCGACCCCAGGACTTGAGCCTCATGACCACTGCAACAAGTAGCAATCCGCTCATTGATGCTTAACGCTTGACAGCAAATTTCTACTGAAATCAACAACGCACGGGCATGACTTTTATATTAATTCTAATTATTCTTAATTTCTCTAATGAATTATCGTTGATTTTTAATAGTCATCGTGAGAGAAACGTGTTGCTTTCAGGACTAGCTCTTTTTAAGTATATGTCTTTTCAAGTCTTTTCAATTATGTTCAATGACCCGTTATATTTACTGGTGTGAATCTATTTATTAACATTGGTAACGACAAGAGAACCTCGGTTTGATATTGGTGCTTGCGTTCGTATAACACAGATGAGAGAATTCAACGATCTTGCGATGCAATACCGTTTATTGCTTCACTGCAGTCTTAATGCATGGCGGCAGCAATTCGTCTTCTATAACCCAGTCGCATCCAATTAGTGTCTGGAATTTAGAGCGGCAATTCGTCTTTTATCTCAACTTGATGGCAGCTAGCTAATTGCTGACCACTCTCATGAGCTCACTGAAATATTGGAGTGAATTCATGCAAATATTGAAGCAAAGCGGACGTTTGTGAATACTTCTTTTAAAATATAGGTCTGCGAATATCTAGTTCGCTACACTCAGTAGCCTCCCTTAGGACGATATCTTGATCATGTGGATGTTCTATAATAATTTCCCCCAGTGTTCCAATATTTGGTGAATTCCTGCTGGAAAATTTCAGGAGAAGTTCGTCAGTTTTGCATCTGAAATATGCCTCCATTTAGGAGCCTATGTTAGAATATCACATTCTAATAAATTTTTTAATTGTAAGAACATCACTTGAATCACTGAACCGAACAGCGTCAACACAACCGTACCTGTCAAAAACAGACCTAAGACAGTGTATTCTACTAGCAATTTATGCACCATCCCGCGAAAAGTTTAATTTCAGCCATGATAATTAATTGAAAATATTGACTTCATTTTTTTGCTCACTGAATGTATAATGTAATATGGTGCGTAAATTATATTATCATTTTTGAACTCTCCTAATGAAAAAACAATATTCAGTAAAGGGACGGAGGCCTAAATTTAGGATTATAATTTTTCTTGGTTTAACGTGAACTGCCAACGATAAGTTTTCAATTATATGTTTAGCCCTTACAAGGCATCCACACTGTCCTCGTTTATCTATTCAACCTATAGACAACGAATTTATTTTAGATGCTGCTCTGTAAGTTCATGAGAATAGGTGCTTAATACTGGCAAAATACCGATAAATACTTTCTTTTAATTGTAAGGACTAATATGTATATTAGAAACTGTTTCTCAATAAAAATTCACCGAACAATATCAGGGGTCATGAGTCCACTTCGATGCAACACATTGTACTTAGAAATTCGTAGAATGGGCGCACTATCCTGTAGAGCACAGCACAAACTTGATGTTTATCCTTTCGCTTGCGCTTGGAACGCCCGCGGCTAATCAACTCTCATACCCGATGTAGCGCTGCGATAGGGCGGTGTCAGGGATACCATTGTTTGCTGGCTCTCCAGTGATTTTTTTAGGCAGCGATACTAATCAAAAATTATCATTAAATGAGTGTAATCGTGCTGCATCGGAGTGATGTTATTTATGAAGTTAATTTGAGTTATTTCTTTCCATGTGCTCGAATGATCGTTTGAAATCAGGTTGGCAGTAAGCTTCACATCGTATTTTAATGGAAAGATTAATTTGTCAAAGTGCAGCGCTTTGTTACGATTATTAATGGCCTTGTACATGCAACCCTCTTTATCTATTCATGAGTGTAAAAGACAAACTCTAACTACACTTTGAGCATTGATTAAAAATATTTCTGAAAACACACATGTATCAGTGCGCTAGTTTTCTTCCCACTTACGTTCAAAAAGAGTGATTGGTTCGCCACCGCCTTTTGTCACCGACGGTTAAACAAATTTACGAATCGATGAGCACACAGGCACCAACAACTCGCATTTCCTCAAGTATCATAAAGTATCACGTGTTTTGGGGCTGAAGGGCCCTTCGTTATATTGGAGTGTCGAGGGCGGGGCACCACGTCAATGTTGTGTTGACGCCCTCGTCCTTGCCGCCCGGGCCGTGAGGTGCTGCAGGCGCTGCTAATTGAATTGCCTGCTAGATCTCTGCCTGCAGCGCAAAGCTCCGGCAGTTTGTGATTTGCTGCGCTGTTTCGTAGAATGTCATGATTGAATGTTTCATCTCGTGACTATACCTTGGAGGAATGTGTTTTGGGTGTTGCTATCGAGATCCCACAGTGTAGTTTCGGTGTTTCCTGCATTTACACAAAATAAGGCTATCAATCGCTTGGAGTTGATCAACAGATGTCTTCAGAAATTTGGAGGATTAATAAAGTATTTATAATGATATGACTACTGTAAATTACGAAAAAAATTTGCCATTTGCTCAGTTTACATACGATTATTTTGAGTGAAGTGTCGCGTATTTTTATATGCATTATTTTGGAAAATATGCACAAAAATGAAAAACTGTTCGCAATAAAATATTTACCCTGTATACGTAATATTGAATTTTTTTAATTTTTATGATACTGATCCTAGCTTTTATTTTGCAAACATTTAATTTCTTATTCTTATAAAATATTTTCAAGCGTCAGTTAGAGTTCAAGTTCTAATTAAGAAACGGCAACCCTCGCCCTTTGAAAGTGGAGGGCACTGAGGAATAAAACATCTACACCTATGGTTTCAAAACCTATGTCGTACACAAGTCATTTAGTAACTTACTTGACCACAAGAGCGTCAAAATGGTTAAGGTTTTATTAACTTGGACCTCAATACTTCTTGTATCTTTCTATATTTCTCTATAAACAATCATAATAAACTGTCCTCTTCTTGTCGTTGTGGTCCTGTCAGATTTAACTCTTCCCGAACTCAGTCGTTCAAACACTATACGGGCCCCTCTGGCCTCAGTGGATAACACTGTCTTTGTGAAATATTGCCACCTGAGGTAACCTGTGTTTTACCAGTGCTGTTATACCTCACACTTGTGTCAGCATAGTCAAGTATGGGGACTCAGGGGAGGAAGCTTAACTCTTATTCTTTGCACATGTAAGCTTTTCCTGACAAGTCTCATTTTTGTGCAGAGAAAACTTGTGCTTTGAACATGTTTGTCCATCTCGACTCTGGTAGAAGGCCATGCGATGACACCCAAGGATTCTAGTCATATAAGATACACAAAAACAAAAACATTCCAATTTGGAATTCTGTTACGTTCAGCAACTTCGACTACGTTTTCAGTTTTGCATAAAAGTAAAAAATTTGTTCTCCCCCAGTTGGAAATGACGTGGAAACGCACTACGCAAGGTTTTACTTAGTAAATTAAAGAATATTACATTGAGTCTCAAAGGAACGTAACGCATTGACGAGAGCATCTTTAAGTGCAGCCTGAAAATACTGGTAGGTTGTGTCCGCTGCTTAAAAACGTAAGGAATTTGAAAGCCTCTTCAGCCAATGTGAAAAAAATCATTTAAAATAACGAGAGCATTTCCTAACCTCATTTAACTTGAAACTGTCGAAAAAAGTTCAAACTTTTTCTGGATACTACGTTGTTTCGCAGACTTGAGAGTGCCGCTTCTCACCTCTTCGGCCACTAGAGCAAAAAAAGCTGCTAGGCCTGTTTGGGCCGTGAAGTGCTAGCGATTTATCGAACGATGCAGCGCCGAGTGGCTCTAACGAGCACTTCTTGTCCGACAGCTTCTTGTGAATAATGGATGGATGTGGGGGCATGCGATGAACTTTGTGCCTAGATTTTTCTGTGAGCTGCAATGCACTAAACTTAGATTTTGACACAATTTACCGTCACACACCAACATGTCAAGCCATAATATTGCCTCGAATTCCATTTTCAGAAAGAGGCGTTCCATACGATTTTCTAAATTATTGTTTTTCTTTTCCATGAGTGTGAAGTTTAGTAAAAAATTCAATCTTATTTTACCTACTTTGATCCATGTGGTCTAAGTTGGCAATGCCCTTCATTAAGAACTGCATTAAATTTGTTGCTTAAGTATGAGTTCCTCAGGGTTTTTGATTCTTGGATATTTACCTGAAGGACGTTGTATGGGCATTTATGATACTCCGTTCTTCTATGAGCGTCGTACGCACCTCATCTGTCAATTAATTTCGGTATAATACTGATGACCATGTCTTGTTTCAGGGCATTTCCTGGGCAACAGGACCGTGCTGGACGTGGTGCGAGCCGCAGGCTTCGAAGTCATGCACGTCTCTCCTGACCACCGCCTCAAGAGGTGAGCTCTTCGTCCTAGTCTTCTCTCTTTACCCTCACTACTGCGTAAAATAGGACTATTTCTCAGGAATTTCACTTTCAGGATAAAAACATGAGCCTAAGCAAAAAAAAAGATCATGGAAAATGCAAACGTGTCGAATAAAAGAAAGGCCATCTTCAGTAATCTGGAATATAGCATTTAGTGTAAAGTTTATCTAAAACTAATTATAATTTGAATTATCTAAGTTTCTCTTCACAAATGTACTTTCAGATGATTCGGAACAGTTATTATTTTTAAATACTTTTTACACCCTATTTAGTTCTCCAGATCGCCAAAAATGTTGGTTTTATTTTCCAAAACGTTTGCTTCAGTCATTGTTTTGCTGAGTTGGTTCTTTGATCCACTGTTTTGTTGTGAAATAATACTGCTCTCTAGCTGTTTCGATCTTTTAATCGATGTGGCTTTATTTGCAGCTCAAGTCGTTATATTCTCTGTCGTTATATTCTTTGCTGTGTTCCATTTCTTTTTAGGTTTGCATCATCATAATGAGCTTATTTTCCCTCGAGTTTCGTGTCGTTCTTCTAAACTGTTTTTCAACTCGTTTTTACTCAAGAAATTTTTAAAAGACATTGTAGTGCTGGTTGCTTTCTGTGATAAAAGATTATTTGTGTATATATTTTGCGTTAACTTAGCGTTTTAGGATTACATCACCTTTAGCATTGTAAAATTTCATCGCCTTTTATCCTTCACTAAAACTGATTTGGACGATAGGTAATACAGCCGTTGGTTGCACAGCGGTCAGTCTTAGGAAATTTTTAACCGAATTGCCAGTTGAGATCAAGGTTCAATATGAATCACGTTCACCATATTTGTTCAAACCCAATTGTGATTGCTGACCAGGCTTGTGTGCTTTTGTTGGATACGCATGAAATGAAGACGTAATTCAACAAAATTTATTCTTATTAACACATTAACTGCTATGGGCTAAACTGAAGTTCAATATCCAATTCAAATTTAAAGTCAATAGTTGTTAAAAATTTTGTAAATAGCAATCATTAACTGGGTAAAATATTTACCATTAACTTGAAAAGATTGTTAAGAAATTTTCAAACGGCCAGTCGATGAATCGTTTTGCTGCTGGAAAAACTTAAGCACGATCCATCGGTGGGTCATACCGCAATGAATGTGTTAATATCCCTCCATTGGAATAGAGGTATTCGAGTGAAGGATATCCGTTCGAAGATTCCAATGTAGATAACCTTCGATTTGTACGATGTTTTCAGGTAGAAAATTAACCTTCAGAAAACAGTGCTATGCGCTATACCTTTCCTACTAACCAAGATTGAAGGATTGAAAAGTTGGTCTTTTTCACAGTAAATGTACGTCGTCATACTCAATATGCATTGCTTTATAGATTGCACTCGTTTACCCTTTGTGGGGGTGAAGAGAACAAATTGAATTACAGTAGTATCTCTGGCAGTGGCTTCCGCACCTTGAAACCTCCCTACTAAGGGTATTTGGTAAAAATTAAATTTCAGGTACTTGAAAGAAATAAATCTACAAGTAAGTCATTTGCGCTAAACAATAAGGGGGCGATTTGGCACGAGCCCTAATACATTATGAAAGGTTGACCACCGTAAACTAGAGTGGGGTTCATCTTGTTTCACTCCGCAGTGCACTAGGTGTCTCTTTTCTGGATCGGATATGTCTGTTTTGAGGGGTGGAAAATCGGAAGATAGAGTTGTGTTTGAATATCTAATAGCATTTCAAGGCCACAGGGGCTACAGCTGTTTAAATTCATCATAATCAGAACGAAGCATTAAAATATCACATTTTTTATCAAAATAATTATTGGAAAATTGATGTATCTTGAAGGCTTGGAATGATCACCCATAATTCAGCAGGTTTGGGCAAATAGCCGCTGCACTTGTTATTGCATGGAGGTGTGGAAGCTTTGGCAGTTGTAAGCTGTTGTGTGTGCACAAAAATATTTCTTATGAGAATGTAAAGTGGAAACCATGAATGAATCAGCCTAGCAATTAACAAGAGGTATTTTTATTCTCAATTAGGATTTGAATCAGCGCAACAGAAATAAATAACTGAGTTCACTTCGAGATTTAGAGAAAGATGACCTCCATAAATGCCTTCGTGACCATTTGGGTGACCATTTTCAAGACCCTTGCTCAGGCGTGGAATGTTGCTCTGAATCAGCATTTTGATATTTTCATAGAATATTAAGACTGCTAGTAGTACATTCATTGAAGTAGCATCGTCGAACAACGTAGTGAAATATCGCAGTTTTTATTTTGTCATCCCCCAAAAATTATCTAACTCTACGGTAATTACTCAACTTAAACAGAAAAAAAAGAAAAAACAGTTCATTTCCAATAAAGATACAGGTCATTGGTTTTTAAAAGGCTAAACTCAAAGATCCTAATTAAAACTTAACGATCCTTAGTCAATAAACATACAGTACATGGGTGTCACAGTACCGATGTTACTTGTCGAATAAAAAGTAAAGGAGAGTAGAACATGAAAATGTATTCCCTTTCTTGAATTATCCTAAGGTTGATGATACATGTAAACTATCTCTACATATGTGTATATTTCTATATATGTATATTTATATCTATTTATACATGTAGATTTATATATATATCTATATATGTATATTAATATTTATAGGGTATTTTTTGTGCGGACAAATTTCAACCATAAGTAAAAAAACTCAAAAAAACGCGATTTCCAGGAATGATAACCTCATAATAAATCGACTATCTGGAATGATAAACTGCCCAAAACTCCTTAGTCTTCTATTTATAATAACTTAAAGAAACTTTAAAACTTAATGTAAGGTATTACGTGGGCGCCAATGTTAGCGCCAGTCTTGATAGTTCCGACCAAGCATTTTATATGATAGTTACGAAAAATATCTGCAATTTGAATGTTCGTTAGGAAATTAACGCCAAGCAATAATGATATCCTACTTTATGTCTTAAAGTTTCTTTGAGTCTATAACTTGAAAACTAATGAGTTTTTGGCATTTTATCATTCGTGAAAATCGATTTATTTTGAGTTTTTCCACCTATGATGGCAATTTTTCCACACAAAACAACACCCTACATGTACGTATACGTATACATTGTATGTAAATACACATGTATATACACACATACATATACATGAAACTACTAAAGCGTTGATGAAAAAACACTTTTTTAGTGCTTACTTACATTGAATATGAACTAAGGCTTTAGCGATGTCGGGGAAATAATTTTAGAGTAAAAATTGATGAATGTAAATGATTATGCGTCCAAGTTCGACATAGTAGAAATTCGGAAGCATCTTCTTATGCTGCTTAAGTTTCAACTAGTGTACAAAGAGACAAGCTCAGAGAAAATGTTTGGCCACTCAACTAAGACAATATATTTCCTTTGTGTAAACAACAATGACCAAAAAAATCACCATGGTAAGTAAAAACAATATGATTGTTACATAATGGTAATCGAAAACATTTTACAAATCGAAATTGTTGTGAAGTAAAACGAACGACGTCTTATCGGACTGTTGTAGTGTTTCATGCTCGTGATGTTTGACTTTAGGTTGAGTGATATGTTTGTTCTGCAAAAATTATCTTATTTTCTTTTAATCGTCCATTCAAGATTATAAAAATTTTACTTTAGAGATGTTGCCGACGCGTTGCTGACTACACGTTGCAGATTACACATCCTTGTTGGGTTTTATGGACAGCCTGTCCGTACATGTGCTGCACACTCTAGTTAGAAAGCAAACTTACCAGATTTATCAGTGTGAAGTGTCGGTGTTTTTTGCGAATATTTAGTTCATGAATTGTTTTCAAACTTCATTCTAGGGCTGTATCTTTCACAGACACTTCCAGTTGGGTACGTCACGTTTTACTCATACTATTGCCGTCTATGTGCTATGTCAAGCATTTTTTGAAATCGTTCCATTCATAATGTGTGATTTGCGTGAAAAAATATGCCGCCAATCCCCGATCATCGAACGCTATTTTTTTTAGATCACTTTTGATATTTCAGAGTCTTTAGAAAAATTGTTTACGTGTTGCCAGGCACAGGCGACGCAACCAGCGTGGGGGTGTGCTGCCGGAAGCGAAGGTGCTGCGTAACTTCTCCCTCGCACCAAACCGCCTCCTGCCTCATCATCAGATCGATTCTGCCTTTGCCAGGTCAGCCTTGAGCTTACCATTCCTCCCTCACTACTTTTTTTTAGGTTTTTATTTTCACAATACTTGCATGTACAAATGGACAATTCCTAGGCAAACATATTGCCAACGCTTAATCGAAAGGGGTTTTCTTTTCCAACTTCGTGTATTCATTCCTGCTTTCGAAACTATCTATTATTAGAAAAAACTAAAGGTGCTGGTTGACGCTTCATTTTGTAACCCCTATAAAATTTGTTATTTAGAAGTCCGCGTAATATTTTATAGGATTAATATTTATATTTTCATCGGCATTTGGATTATTTTTTCTTATCATCCGTCCATCTTCACAACATTCTTAGCTCGTAAGTCGCGAATATTTCCTTAGAATTGTAAGTGTCTTCGTGCCTAATTTGGTTCATGTGTGGTCTACGCACAAGAATGCCCCAGGATTTCAACCTTTAACAGTGACATGTTTCACGAGTTTTCAACCAAAGGTGTTTGACTTGGTCTTGGTTCTGGAGATTGTAAATAGTTTTTGTAATGACCGATAGCATTAAAAATTCTTCATCAAATACACGCAGAAATCCACTCCTAAATTTAGTGTGCGATGCAAGTAATATTTATGACGCTGAAAAAAATTTCGTTTTTGTGCACCTTCGCTTCAAACAACGTACAATTAACTTCTGACTCTCGTGGCCTCAGGTTTTTGTCGGAGTCCAAAGTAGGCAGAAGAGCCCCACCCACCACTCCGAGCCCTCCTAAAAACGCCCATTTTAATCACCTCTGGGTCAGAATAGACGCTGATCAACAAGCGAGGTAAGCTCTTTCCAAATTCTGTTGCTATAATGTTACGATTACGGTATTCTAACAGAGAAATTTGATTTATACATTTTTCTTACTATATTCACGTATATCGTTCGGATTTAAGAAAGTACAAACTCTTGGTACGCACTTTTGATGAATTAATCATTATAGACCTGCCACTAAAGCTCACACAGAATATGGGCTGATCTTTCTAGAGTAAACATTTATCATAAATACCTGAAAACTTTAGCAAAATTTCTCACGCCAACACGGTAGTGGCCAAGATTGACAAATGCTGCTTATCTGTGTGTATCCTCGACTTCGTGGTGTCGATTTAGAACCAATTTTGCTGAGACTGATGTAAATTTATTTCAATTCGACGAAGTGGGTTTTTGTCTTTTCTCCTGTTTTTTTTTCGAGAAACAGAGCAACACCATTCTGGTATCCCATTTTGGGGAACTTCCCACGCTGTTTCATTCTGTTCCGATCTTCACTCCTCTGCTAATTATAATGATCGATTAATCGTTTGAATCTTAAGTTCGGTTTGTTTCCCTCCTAGGTGAAACGCAAGTTCTTCACATCCCCTAACAAACTATACTTATACCGTAAAGTTAACGTAATTATGGTTGGGCAGTTCATCAGCGTCTTCAAAAGACCACGACGCCCTGGCGGTGGAGGAGAGCCTGAGGGTGTGGTACGGCCTGAGCGGCAGCCTGCCCGGTCCCCGCTGTGACCCGCTGCTGCTGCTGCCGCTGCTGCTCGTGCTGCACCACAGCCTGAAGGGCTTGTTACTGCACCTCCCACCTCTAGTCTAACTCTTGGAGCATGTCACTGCTGGTCGTAACACTTCTCACATCACGTATAAAATTCGTCCAAGACAGATGTCTAACTTGGTGCTGCCGAAAACATTTAGTGACGTAGGGTACGCTCTTGAGTGCACACTTCTTCACGTTTTTTGGGGTGCAGCGACGTGGCATCATTACCCTGCCCATATGTTATAATACGAGTACAGCGGAAACAGCTCGTTGCAGTGTACTTTAGCTTTTTGAAAATTATTTTCTAAATTTTCATTCTTTGAAACATAAATTTTAGGTAGCGATGAACAAGAACACAAGCGCCTAATCAAGTCATCGTGATTACCTCTCATGCTTTGAGGTGACTCTACCACTACTTGTTGTTAGAATGCATACAATTTTATTGATAGAAAATCATCCCTTAGATTTTATCACGTTGACTGCGGAGGTGAACTAAAATTTAATATTCAATTCGAATTAAATTCAATTTCGGTTCACTCAATATTGAAATTTACAAACTTTAATGCATCGGACTATCATATGAATTTAATTAAGTATTTATGAAAATTGAGTAAGTGATCACTAGTGTGTCAGCGGCATTATCCCTCCCCCCAGTGACCAGCGGTGGGCCACGCCGCAATCATCGCGTCGTGTATCCTTGTTTCTTTCCAGTGCTGTTCGGTGAGTTTTCAATTACGCGATGTCAGGAGTAATCGTCGTAATAGAGAGACCATTCCTCTCAATGAGCTTCCTTACAACGGCTACCTCTATGATCAAGCAGTAAATACCAGTGTACATTGGGTTTTCTTGAATCTTGAATAGGTATTGCACATTCATATTCTTGAGCTTTCGATTCCATAATTATGAGACGTCAGTCGTTGTCATTGCGAAATGTAAACGTATAGTATTCGCGATAATTACGGTTGTATCAAACTGGAAATCAGGATTTGTATTAGAATGAAAGCCATAAATAAGATTATCGCGTGTGTACCAACATTGAGGAAGTTAACCTGATATTTCTTCTAAGGCTCGGAACACCAGTTGTTTCTAGAGGGTCTGTCTCCTTCGCCAATGCTCACTCAAGAGCTTGTCTCTTCTCTGAGGCGTTTTCTGGAGTCTTTGTGGGCTTTTGGATGATAAGACAAATACGTGAACACTATTTTCTGCCTATTTCGCGGGTGCTGGCTGCCTCATCGCGTGAATAATTTCATGCACGAGCGCTAAATACAATTCCTATTCATACCTACTCTATTCTGCGACTCGTCTGTGGTCTTTCAATGGTGAATCAGTCACTATTGGAAACGCCTTCAAACGACTTTCTTGGTATGTCTCTATTTTTAATCTAATCATAGTCCTCTATTGTAATTTCCATCTAATTTTGCGATACATTCATGCATTTACGTCGTAAGATGTTTACTATGAATCTTCTTGCGTCCATCACTGTAATTTTACGTGTTAGTTATTCGAAGTGTCTATGTAGAAGCTAGGAAATAATGACATCTTCTCGAGGTCCGTTGCTGAGATTATTCAGTTGCCGCAATCTGATGTGAATTTCGCGCCTTTTCATTTAACTATTATCTCTTTCTTTTCACTATGTCAGAGCACAATTGTTAATGCATTCCTCTCGATAGAAATGCACCACATCCTGTTTCTTTGCAGTCATCTTGTGTTAAGAAATTGAAATTGCTTATAAGCTTATCACCTGCTTTTGTGTTCTTTTACGTTGGCACCTCCAGTTCGTTGCAAAGAACGTCATTGTCCCCCGAATACTTGAGCGTGCACTAAATTGTAGACACCGATGCCCGCCACACATAGGGACTGTATGCGGTTTGTCTGCATCTGCTCACTTCGATGCCGCCAAATCCAGATTTGTATACCACTCTTACACATAGACTTCGTTACTTCAATCGCTTGTACGCGCGTGCAACCCAAGTCTAGTCTTAATAAATAATGCAGCCTGTATAGAGCATTAAGTTAAGGAACGCCGCCGCCGACGCGTGCAAATTGTGTTACAGCGAAGCACAATGATTTTATTGCGTAAGGTTTGAAGATATTCCCCACTGTAGCTGGCTATATTTATAAGAGATTTTCTTAACACAATTCCATCTTAGTTTGGCACACAATGGGTTTGATATACTTTTTTCCCAATATCTGGAATACGGATTTTTTATTCAAACAAATCTAGGAGAAACTATCAGTTCTAGAACTTTGATAAATAAAGCATGACGCAACAACTTATATTTCTATACGTTAAACCAAACGCTACCTCAACTTACCACCACGCTCTGAAGTGTAATGCTTACGGTTCTGCTCCGTCCATTTAGTATACTCCTTATTTCGTATGTGTCCGCACCGTGCGCTGTGCCTCTCAATAATTCCTCCCAGCATCGCGCCCCAACGTAGTGGGTTGTGCACAGCAAAATTCTTCCCATTACTAACCGCCCTGATGCGTGTGAGTACGTTTTGGCTTTATTTTTAAGTTATTCCAATTATGAATAAAATAATTTTTGCTTTGGTTCTCATAGCTTCAAAATATTACTTCGCTGCTTATGAAATTAGAACATTCTTAGCTGCTACGCACACAGGTAAATAAGAGAAAATATCTTTTTTTCGAATGTCTTACAAATTTTAGCTCATAAAATTCAAATGTTATCAAATATCTGGCAAACTTTAGCTTATAATTTTTAAACCAATGCTCTTCAATCTCGTTTTGATTTTTATTCGATTTTTGTGCACACTTTCAGTCACGTGATAGGTCAAATATTGCCATGAGATTACTCCGATCACAACTGGAACACAAGTCACTGACTCCGAGGGTGAGCATCTGAAAATGAGGCTCAATATAGTCGTGTTGGGCAGGAGGAAATGCTTAACTTGGTGCCCTACTGGCGTGGGAGATGGCGCTCTAAATTATGTTTTCCCTTCGGACGTTGTGCGATGTGTGCTCCATTTTCAAAAAGGGTAATATTTTATGCACTTTTTAATTTAGTTCAAGGGTGTGCTATTTGTTTATGAATGGAACTGTAAAAAATGGAACGGTGTGAACCTTACGTTCTGCGCTATCTGCATCTGTTGTAAGATGCTCTCTTTTTAAGTATGTACCTATGTATCTAGAACGCATGTTGTCTTTTGTTTCGCCCCTATCTACCGTAAATTAACCATAAGTGTATTGTGCCATTGAGAACTTTGTTATGTATTTCTATTGCGTAATGTATATATTGCTGGTAGATGGCAGCCCTTGGCTGCGGTGCTGTAAGAGGCTATGTAATGGGTATTGTGCGATATTTTAGCTTAGTGAAACACTCCTCACTGCGTGAATGAACTCTGTCCCATGAGCCAAAATTCCCCCCCTGTCGTGTTTTTCTTTCAACGTTATTTTTGCTTTATTCTAAAACTGTCATGGTGTCGGGCGTCGTATAATCATAATGTCAGAACCTATTTATTTTGCGAATGGAATAGTTTGTCTACATAAGTTTGATTCTTCAACTCTGTTTGATTGGAAAAATATTTTCTATCATAAACTTAATTGAGATGATGGTAAAGTAATGTAGCAATGAGGTTGCTTTCCTTGACCCCGTCTTCCCTTGTTTACAGTCTTCCAAGTATTTCTTCTGAACGCTCGATCAAGTCCAAACTTTTCCTACGGCTGAAAGGCGGTGCTCGATCATTGTTACTATTTTCTGGCGGAAGCTGGGGAATTTCTTGTTTTGGAAGAAATCTTCACTGCTTAGCAGCATACTATTAGATTGGAGCGTATTGTGAGTGGAGGTTACACATTACGTCCAGCCTATCTCTTCAATGAGGAAGACATTCTTCACAACTTCTGGGGAACACCTCGCATTCATTCTCTTCTGAGAACGATTCCACGGATTTAATTTTTGAAAATATCACTTGAATCCAGTTTTATTAACTGTTCAAACGAAGGAATTCAATTTCGATAATTTTTCAAGTGAATATATCTTATTTCAAGTATCTTTATAGAAAAGTGCCACCGCTCGACTAGATATTAATTATTGAAGTTTCTTATACAAAATTTATATTTTTTGCTCAAAATTCGTATGAAATGACATACTGCTTTCCTAGTCATCGCACAGTCTGCTGTAGATGAACTTTAATCAGTGAATTGTGTTCACAGCTCACTGAAATAATCTGAAGCCCAAAAATCTCAAGTCCCCTTTTGCGCTGAGATTTATTTATGAATGATACTCCATAATATAGAATATGTTTTATCACCTTTGAGCATAGTGACTCAACGATAGTGCCACTCAGCCCTGGCACTATAATAATGAAGCTTTCACTCACTGATATTCGGCAGTAGTTTTCCAATGAAAGCATCAGAAGTGATCATGAATGAAGCGAGAGTGATGATGAAGACCCTCAGGTTCTCCTGTTCAGACAAGAATCCCGATCACGCGTTAGTCTGGCGCTATACTTACAACCTTTTCATGTTGCTCCTCACGAATAGAAAATAAATCAGCGTTGATAGCTGGTGTTCCAGCCAGAGGTTTGGATTTAACTTCTATTCATTCTACGCAGTGGAATATTAAGTTAGAACATTTTCTTTCTGAAATTATTTGTTCTTCCATGTTTTGGAGTCGAACGGGTATTGTTCTTCTAACAGACTTCCTGCAGTTGTCTTTGTTCTGCTTCATTCTTGAAGTGCGATGTACTCCCATTTTACTGTTACTAAACTGTTTCAGAAACCAGGGGAAAAATAACATTGAAAATAAGTGGAATCTATGCTCGACTGCCACTGATGCTCTTTACCTCATCGAATCATGTGAATCACTTGTCAAATATCGGTGTGGGCTTACTCATGCCCAGGTCTAGCGATATAGCCAACTACATTCGGCATGATCTTCCGTTCATTCCATGTTCGCATTTTTAGCTTACCTTGTTTCCGCTAACCATTTGCTAGAATACGGCTGACGGTGGACGCAAATTCTTTCGTTATTTCCTCAAAATAATACAAGAATGTATTGCGTACTTGAATAATGAGTTATTGCGAAGGGTTTTGTGAAGGTAGTCCTGCAAGAATTGCCGAAATGAAGTCCATCCATCGAGTGTCTTCTTTTATGAAATGAAATTTTTTCTACAGGAGTTCTGATGCATTTACAACCAGTTTCCTATGTACAGTTTTGTATGACCTTCCACACGGGAATTTTTTTTTAACAAAATCAATGTCTGCCTTTGTATTCATGTATTTAGAGAGGTAGGAGAGATTTCACACTAGAAATCAAGTAAAAAAAACGAAATCTGTCAGATCTGTGCGAGTTTTATTTTTGTTCAATTACAAGTGTATAATTCCATGCATTGTGTGTCACGTGTAAAACACGCAATCTTGTCGTAGGTTCAAACACTCACCTGTCAAATGAAAGAAATTATGAAATGAAGAGTAATGAAAAGACAATAAATAGAACTGAACACTGGATTCGATTCTAACAAAATAACAGTAATGTTCTAGTTTCAAAATCATAAATCCTAATAAAAATACTTTCGTTGTATTTTGCTAACATGCACTGCGTGATAAGAAATTTACTTATAATTACCTTTCAGTACATAACTGTTTAACACCAATTTAAAAACTGTCCTAAAAACTATCAATTTAGAAACATTTCAGGAACGCATGCTCGATTTTACTTTTGGTTACTTCAGTCAAAAGGAGTAAACAAAAGTAAAGTCGAGCATGCGTTCCTGAACTGTTTCTAAATTGATAGTTTTTAGAACAGTTTTTAAATTGGTGTTAAAAAGTTATGCACTGAAACTGAACTGAAAGAGTTATGCACGGTGCAATTGCAACAGTAGCCTATCACAATTTAGTATAGCACATCAGTCAGCATGGCACATGGAAACATAACAATCTACACATGGGCTGATAATGCACTCACCTCTAAAATATCCTCCCAGCTCGATGCACTTTATAAACCAGGTTGTGGCCAAGACAGAGATGAGAGGAGCAGGAATTATGGAAAGTACAGTCAGTATAGACAGCGCAAGAAATAGTAGTCTTGGAGGTAGATAATACTAGCCGTCACCTTAGTCTAGGAACTTGGTCGTCATGCACTATTGACGCTACCAAGACTCGAGAAAACCGGCCGCGGGTTCTCACAATTCGCGGTGTTGCCAAAAATGTCTCTATCTAACTAGTAACTTTCATTTTACACTATATTACACCCCTCTCTCCTTAATTAGAAACCCTCCCCCCTTTGTAACCCTATCTCATATCGTACCTAGTCAATCCTATAGATCTATTCTCACTACAGGCATCTGAGCCCGCTTAGACCTGCGTGAGATGCAAGCACTTGGAGGCTCGTGCATCCTTGTCTCCTGAACGGGAATAGAGTTTTAGGGTGTCTCTGAAACAGGCTCACTAGTTGGAAAAAGTGTCGAGTTTAGATCTCGAGCAGGTTGTGGAACCAACAAGGTTTCTTCAACACGGTTCTGCTTTGGTTCGTGGAGGGTTCTTGAGCAGGTTATAAATTGGTCCTGGTGTCGACAGACGACCTCTTCACCTGTACCTGTAACACCTGTTGTAGTGTTGGGTGTCATCCGATAGTTGAACAGGAACCTGTCCAGTGCTAGGCGTAGGGGTTCAATTGACTTCCGTATATTCTTGAACGTTTAAACCACACGCTCTGCCATGCCATTAGTTGAAGTGCGCTCGTGGTGCGCTCGTAATATGCAGTATACCATATGCCTTCACAAATTCTTGGAATTCTGTCAATGTGAAACACGTTGCGTTGTCTGAAACAATGGTTACCGGAAATCCAAACGTCGTAAAAGTGTGTTTCAGGCACGAGATTGTTTCACTTGAAGTTGTAGTAGTTATGGGGAAAATTTCAACCCGCGTAGAGTGTGCGTCTACGATCACTAGAAAGTATTTTCCTCCATTTGGCCCGCATAGTCGAGGTGTATGCGATGCCAGGGCTTAGCCGGCCATTTGTACGAATGGAATTCAGCTATTGTCGGTGCTTCCAGGGTGTCCTGGCACTCGCTGCATGACTAAGTCGTTTCTTCTAGGTTTTTGTTAAACTTCGGCCACCAAACATAACTGCGAGCTAGTTCCTTCATCCTTGATGATTCTGCATGGCCAGAGCGAAGTTCCTCCACAATAGCTTGTCTGAGAACTTGAGGTACAATAATTCTTGCTTCCCAGAGCACACTGCCATTTTGTGTAGATAATCCGTCTCTCCTCCTAGTGTACAGAGAGAGATCGAGGTCCCCAATTACCGTCGCAAGCCAGCCTACCTGGCTGTATTTGTATACTTTGGAAAGTACTGGGTCTCTTAGGGTGCCATCGCAAATGTGGACGCTGGTGACCGGAGCTGACACTAGGAAGTTTACTAGGGACTTTCATTCCGCTGGGATTAGCATGGCTTCCTCGGGAGCTATCAGGAGCAGACGACTGAGAGCATCAGCCGTGCCCAATATTCCGCCCGACTGTTGACGTAAGGTGAACCTGTAGGATTGCTGCAGAAGATCCCACCTTTGAATGCGCCCGGATGCCATCGGTAGGATGCTTTTGCCCGCATCAAATAATCCTAGTAGTGGCTTGTGATCGGTGATCCCCATAGGTATCAGTGAAACTTCCGAAGTGTAAACACCATTGCCAAAGCTTCTTTCTCAGTCTGGGAGTAGTTACATTCTGTAGCTTTTAGAGTTTGGGAGGCAAAATATACGGGTCGCTTCATCCCGTCAATCAGGTGACACAACACCGCCCTTGTCTCGCCAACCCGCTTCAGCGGCGAAAACTTCCAGAACTAACTGGCACAGGAAACATACTCTTTACCTGACACCCTGAACAGGGTCAGTAAACGCTGCAATAACAACAATTCATGACAAGTAGAACAATGGATAAAAAGAATGCTCACCTCTAATCTTCGAAGATTATGTTCCGGTGAACATTCTCCACAAAAAGCCGGCTGTCAAGGATTATACATCCCAGAAGCGGGGCCGGTATTGGTCAGAGCACATAGTGTGCACGCGCTCCGGACCAAGCTTAATCTTCATCTGAGGAAGCAGCCCGCGAAGGCACTCTCCTCAACTTCGCTCGGATCCGTAGCTGAGGCTTCGGATTCGCTCGTAAAGACAAACGAACATTTTATGCATGTTCAAAGTTATTAAGGTCGTCAGGAAAGTGAAGCACTCCCACCTTGCTCCGCTTGTCATAAATAGTTAGCGTTTCTTACTTTTTAGGCCAGTTTTGATATAAGACCTAGTCCCTAATTATGCAAGATATGGGCTGTCTTGCATGGGACTTTAGTAAGGAGCAAGGCTGGATTTGCGACACCCTATAACACCGCATACGCTGCTGTCGGCCACTATCGCAATGGGTAGACTGGGGTCTAAATAGATTAGGGTATGATATTTCAGGAGGGCCTTCTTTGATTTTTGGAATGCTCTCTCCTGATCTTTGTCCCACTTCCACGGTGTCCTATCTCTCAACAAGGCATTTATGGGTTTCAGCATGATAGCGGAAGACGGTAAAAATCACCCACAGTCTTATTGGAGTTTAACAAGTCTAAGTTTGAGTTAAATTCTCAATTTGAGTTTTTAAATGAAATTTGATCACACAACATCTGATGAAATTGCAAAGAGTTACCAGGACACTTTTCTATTGATTCCACCTTATTAAAACAGTGTTTTAATGTTATTGTAACGTAAAGGAAGACAGGGGGGGAATGAAATGAAAGTTCATAGAAAAGGTTTGTATCAAAGATTTTCTTTTCTTTTTTTTCGAATTTTTTTAACTCGTTTCCTATATTTACCAATGGCAAACAGTACATTACTTGTTAAAAATATCACGGGTCATAGTATGAGATCGAATCAGGTTCTTTTTTATCCGAAGTGCATTGCTTAACTGATGAGCTGTAGGAAAACCAGATGTTGCGCGCTCAAATATTTCTTGAAAAAATTCAATATTTATGTCTAAAACCAGAAAATACGGCATGTCGAGTAGCCAAATCAACAGAGAAACTTTTTTCAGATCTGCAGCTGCGACGACGTAAAATGTTAAGTCCTCAGTCCATATTTCTGGCTACTTCTATTCGAGCCTAATGATTTTGAAAGGAAGACCAGCTCAAGTTCAATAGTGCAAGTTCAACATCAAATCTGTGCCCGTGTGGTGTAGGGAATTAGTTTTGATATATCATTGTAATATTCAGTTTTCCAGTATTGATTAAATTATGCAATTTCAAAACTATCGAAATAAAGTGTCTCGCCAACCCGCTTCTGTGGCGAAAAACTTCCAGAACTAACTGGCACAGGAAACATAGTCTTTAGCTGACACCCTGAACGGGGTCAGTACACGCTGCAATAACAAAAACTTATGACAAGTAAAACAATAGCTAAAGAGAATGCTCACCTCGAAGTTTCGTTCGAAGATTATGTTCCGGTGAACATTTCTCCACAAAAAGTCGGCTGTCAAGGATTAAGCTTCCCTGAAGCGGGGCCGGTATAGGTCAGAGCACATTGTAGACATGCGCCCCGGACCACGTATCGTCTTCATCTGAGGGTGCAACCCGCGAAGGCACCCTCCTCAACTTCGCTCGGATCCGTAGCTGAGGCTTCGGATTCGCTCGTAAAGACAAACGAACATTTTATGCATGTTCAAAGTTATTAAGGTCGCCAGGAAAGTGAAGCACTCCCACCATTGCCCCGCTTGTCATAAATAGTTATCGTTCTTACTTTTTAGGCCAGTTTTGATATAAAAGAAGACCTAGTCCCTAATTATGCAAGATATGGACTGTCTTGCACGGGACTTTAGTAAGGAGCAAGGCTGGATTTGCGACAAAAGTGTTTCATGAGTTAATTCAAGCTTTCAATATTGATAAACTGTTGTCTCTAGTTCAATATAGGAGCAAATACTTTTTGTATTGAAATCATCAGTCAAGATAAATGAGGGACCCGGTTAAATGCGAGTGAATGATTCAAACTGTACTGAAACTCAATGCCTGAACAGCAATATCAATAGCGCTCAGTTTCAGTAAATTTGAATTTTTGAGGTAAATTGTTCTTTATTTATTGTATATTGAAGACTTTAATGGAATATCAGTGATAATTTTTAAAATTAGAAAACAGTTTTCCGGATAGTTTTCGGGAAAAAATTAAATACGAAGAATTAAATACTGCCATGTCAAATCCGTTAGCGCGGCCTGTCTCGAGTTAGAAAAAGAAGTTCAGTTGCATTTTGATCCTTGAACGATTCGGTTGTGTGCCAATCCTGATCGTTGGTCAAAGTGAAAAGTTTCGTGAT
>JACJUY010006510.1:0-11119 GCA_014220935.1 Platorchestia sp. MABIK
GCTCCCGGTTGCACGTGCATCGATCTCATTGGGATGTACAATATTGTACTGAGCTCATTGGGCCAATTCATTCACAATGCATTTAGTGTGAATGTATTGTAAGATCCAAAGATTCCAGTGCAATATTGTACACCCCGTGAGGCGAGGCACGTGCAACTGGGAGCCATTTTTTAACCCATTATCCATGGACGGCCAGCCGCGATTCGAATCTGGTTCTGAGGCGGTACACGGCCGGTAGGTAAGGCGGGTCACGGGTGATTCGCGGGCGGTTTTGTATCCGAAAACGTGGACATTTAACCCCTAAACCGCGCGTACTTCAACCAAAAAACAACCGTATTGCCGACGCTGTTCCACCGGCGATACAATCAAAATTTTCAATTGGGTTGAGGGTTTTACGAGAAGAAAACAGCAAGTAGTGATGTATAGTGAGTGAACGAACTTGTCTGCCTGCATTGGAGCTACGACGATGTAATTTTTTTGATAATTATGTCCCAGAAACAAGATGAGTTGTACTACAAGGTGTTAATATGGTGAGTTGTTATGCTCCACCACCTTCGCCTTTTTGCAGACAGTGTGGTCAAAATCTCAAAATTTGTAAACAAAAAATAAAAGGTTTCAATATTCATCACTGCAATATACCACAATTCTTGAACCGTTCTTCATATATATCATTTCCATTCGTGGGAATACCTATCTCTACTTTCTGCAAAAAGCTAATTATGTGGAATGTATCAACGGCGAAGTCAAATTGATCACTGGGCAGCAGAATTGAAAAAAATTGAAGGCGACTGAACTCACTTCACGTCAGAATTTGCCAAGAAAGTACAAAACTTGAGCGATAGCGCTTAAGTGCGAAAGAAACGCGCATAAAAAGTTCAGTGACAATTTAATAACTCGGCGCTGAACTCAAAAATAATTAGCAATCAACATAATATTTTGTTTTATAACGAAGTTGTTATACTGGATTGAATGACCAACACATGTGTTCATTCAATTGTATCAACAAATTTAAAAGAAAACTGAAATCCAATACCATAATAACCTTTATGGTGAAAAATTCAAATATATTTGGTGGGCCTAAATACAATATTTAAAAATACCGCGACTCCTAGCTAAATGAAAAATACAGATGTTTAATACCATTCCATCTGGATATTTCCTATTCTATTCCTTGCTTTGAATCCAATTCCGTGTAGCATCCACATGCTAATCGATAATTTTCCATCTAAAATGAATGATGAATGAGATGCGATCTTTACACCGGCTGTAAGTTAAAATTTTAATTTTTTTCCGTAATGACAATGGAAGTAAGGGTTTACTCACTTTCTAATCTGTTTTCGGGTTAGTTGCTAAGACATCACGTGTCAAATGCCGTTGATTAGCAACCCAGTTCGAGTTAGCGTGAAATTGTGTAGGTGTGATACCATGCCGAGTCGCAAACCAAATGAAGAGCATGTGTGGCATGGTTGTTTTCTTGGCATGAAATAAACTTTTTCCTGAATCCAATAGTGACTGGAGACGAAAAATGGATTTATTTCGAGAATCCAAGAAGCAAAATTTCTTGCTCCGAACCATAACAAGATAACAGCGTGTAAGACAATCTTTCATATCGACTGCGGGAGCATGATGAACTAAAGAAAGACAATGATTTCAACTTTTAAAGGGGAGTGCCACTTTTTCTAAGTCCATCACGTCAAGTACGTTGTGTAAATATGACCAATAAACTCCGCACATATCATTGACTGAAAAAAAGTTTCATAAAAAAGGAACCGAACAAATCATAATTCTTAAGAGTAGGAACTGGATGTATGATAGTATAGAAAGACAATGACTGCGTCGTTACAGATTGTTGAGCAGTATAGGCAGGGGCTAAAAAGAAAAAGGCGTGACATGAGGAGTGATGTACATGGTAGTATGCGTTTCTCCCCTCACATCTTTCATTCTGGCTTTCTGCTTCTCTTTCTTTCTGATACACAGTTATTCTACAGTTACCTTTCCATTTATATTAATTAGCTTTTCTCTTCCGAATTTTTCACCTAATAGAAAATGAATGATTATATTCACTTTAAAAATGGCTGTTGATAGCCTTCGTTGAGTAAATGCTCACGATATCATAACTGAAATTCTGGTTAACTTACTTGGCCCAGTAATACAATACCATTTCATATTTATAATTTTATCTCGATATAATGAAGAAATAGAGCTTGGCAAAAGCTTCAATAAGCATGCAGCAGAAAATGTTCATCGGAGTCATTTGTTGTAGGCCTAATTTTAAACAAATATCAAATATTTCTACCAAACCTTATTACATATTTTCTGTCATGTAAATAGCTGAGTACACTAGCAATTCACTTAGTAAAAAATATGGAAATTGTGAGGTACTGGAACGCTAGGACAGTCGATTAAACATAACTGTTTTGAAAGTGCACTATTGCAAATAAATTTTTTCACAACTATTTTAAAATAGAAACTAATAATGTAAAATTTATATCAATTACTAACTGTACGTTTTGTAACTGTATTTTTTATTTAGCAAATGAATACACAAAAAGGTATTCTTGATACTCCGAAAAATTTTGCTAATCGAACGTCTCTGGACTCATGATTGAAAATGATTTATGATTCATTTTTGCTTCAAGTATTAATTAAAACTGGGATAGCAAACACAAGTATACATTCTGAAACTACAAAATGAAAACGCGTACCCAAAACAAACAGAGTGAAAAATTTCTGAGGAGGGAAGAATGCCAAAATATTCTGAGCTACATAACATTTCAGTGTTTCACAGCTACAATAGTACGTTTCCTAAATATTATATAATTACACATTATAATTTGCCCTTTTTCTTTAATACTTTTCTGCATAACATTCGAGCTTTGAAGAATGGATTCGAAGGAAATAAGTTAATGACAATAAACTTGAAGACCTGCATCAGCCACGCCAGGAAATACGTTGCGCACGTCCTCCTCTATAGTCCTTACGTTCTGTCTTATTCAGAGACTACGATCAAATCTTAAACACAAAATAACAGTTGTCGAGTAGAATATTTTTTCATTATCATAGTTGTCGATGAAACCTATCGCGAGCTTTAATTCCGGATAAGCATCAAGTAAGTGATGCGTTTTCTTTTGCTGAGTGCTTTGTTCTACAGTTCACAGAAACCCAACGCTCCAGGCCAGCAGCAGAGGCAATGCCTCCAATATGAATTTTGTACCTCTAAAGACGTGGAAGCGAAAGCAAGGATGTTTTGTTTATGAAAACATGTCGTGATGCAGTCGAGAAGCCGCTGCTGCATTCATTTGTGAGGCTTGTGCGTTAAAAATCTATCACCAGAGGCTTCGGATTTGGCCTGCATCGGGCAGACGAACCGGAACCAATTTTACTCATGCTCTTTCCAGACGATGTGCGATTGGAAAACGTGCGAAATATTTCAGAGATTCTCGCGCATTCGAATTACTCATTCGAATTTCAATTGAATCTAAACCTGCTCAACGTTAGACATGTTTATGTAAGTTCACCGACTATTACCAAGAACTCAAACTCTCGATCCTCCTGTGATCCCAAAGTATATTTGATACATGTTTTTTGGCGGATGACAGTGGTGGGTGGCATGCTTTAAGTGTCACGAGATGAGTACGGTCCTCCCCCTCATTAATTTACATTAACAAGGAGACCGGATTCTCGGTAATGAGGGATTGGCATACCTCCATGAAATCATAAAATGCACAAAATACAGGCAACCCAAAAATACACGAATAATTGAATTAAAAGAAAATGTACGTTACACATATTAAAACAAGGACGGAACTCACCAATGTGAAGAAATACCACTCACGTAAGTGATCTATGCGCATCTGTAACGCTGAGAGATGTTGCTTCCGACATTGGGTAGGTATAATATACACCACGGGAATTTCGCATGGGTTTATGATTATGGCAGTGAGTTATCCAACACGTTTAGGAGGCTAGCACACAATGGACATGTTAGGATACATCTTGCAATATCAACTCCTTAGGCTTATCACCCTTTGCTACGCACTAATCCCCACTAACAGAATTGGATGACCGGCCAGCTTTTTTTTTACGTTAGGTACGCTTCTAGACATGATAGAAATAAAAACTATTTTGTTATTACGTTTCCAACAGCACAAACACAGTCATAGCTTCAAATCACACGTGCATTCTCAAGTACAGCTTCAGTTCAATTCCTCTGAATTATTCACAGTTCAGTAAAGTATCTTTTGATGCTTGTATGACATCGTCTCGTAAATTTTCTTCAAGTTGAAATGGAACACGAAGAGATGACGTTCTATGGAGAACTGCCCAGAACAGAGTAACCGCCCTCCCGCCCAATCGACGTTTTGATTTTTTATCTCTGATATAACGTCTCGACCACGTAGGTCGTATGTGAGACTTCTCTTCTTTCTTTCTCCGACGGTTCTCGACGCTAGACTGAAACTTATTCCATGAAATTCACCTAAGTCTGCTCGAAGGGCTGTCCCCTCTTTGGACTTGCCCAATCGGACCTCACCGTGCTTCGTAAGTGCCCGCCTACTTCCTTTGAGGGTTACTGCTGCTCAGAAAATTGTTGCTATTGTTACGCTTTGCTCCAACACTTCTTAAGTGGTTATCAATCACTGTCAAGCCTTGTGGCCAGCCGTTGGGGCGCTTTCACCCATGCCTCTCCAAAGGTCTTTGCTAATCATAACAAGTTCATGTTTCCCACGTCTCCCTACAGGACCTCTTGGTGTGGCTATAAATTTCTCCGTCGAATGTGGTCAACGACTCTCTTGTTCAAGCCTACCCAAAAAAAACTTCCATACAAATTCCTTGCCAAGCACAACACCAACACAAACTCCGACACATATGAAAACAAGCCCCCAGGCACACAACATGTTAAGCGACATGCTCATGCTGTTGGAATACGTACAAATTTATGTAAAAAAACAAATCAGTTGAAAATGCCCAGAATAAAAATAAGAACACAAAATCAGTTAAAAATGCTTAAAATTAAAATGTTTCTTAACATAAGAAAATTACTGATTTTTAATAATAGGAGCACTTTGAGGTTTGAAACCTATTCGCTTGACGCAAAAAAATAGGAGACTATTACTGCGGATCACTTCGGTTTGTAACAAAATTCGTTTGCTTCGTAGCTCACTTATTTGACTCGCGGTTGGGTCAGATCTTTAAACCTGATGAATTGCACGGGAAACTTTATTTATAGACTGGACAGCAACATTCATCGTTTGCGAATAAACGATTGAAAAGAATTGTGCGACAACCAATTCAAGGAGCTAAGTGCAGAATAAACCACTGAAATTATGAACCTAACTTGATCCGGCAATATTCGTTTTGAATAAAGTCCTAGCATTTTCGTGTTTCTTCAATGATGTACATACATCGTCATTGAAGTTTACAGATTGGAATGAAAATTACGCTCATAAATAGTCATAAATGGATGTAAAACATCAGAGAAGCTAAAATCTGAATATATGACCTTTTCATAGCTCTATTGTCAATTATGCTGTGAGCGGTTTATTTAAAAATCTGTTTTTTAATGCCACTCGTTCTTTGTAAAGTGATCTAGTTTTTTCAAGTTTGGTGAGTGGCAACCCTGATGCCGAGCGTAACAGACTTGACTTTCCTCCTGTTTTTTCTCAAATCAGAAATAATGTAATTATATTTATTTTTTATGGAATCAACCTACTGGAAAAGTTTTACTGCATAAATTTTAAAAATTTCCGAAGGTGGAAATTCTATGAGGACATTGTTTACAGTAGTTATAAAATGTTCGAAGCCGCACTTCGGGAAAGTGATTGGCTAAACAAAGTTTAATTAGTAAAATCCTCCACTTGAACGAAAATAGATCAATATGTCTCTCAAATATGCGAAATGATGAAGCATTAAATGCCCCAAAAAATTCACATGGCTCATAATTTCTGAGAAATGAACGATACAAAAGCTAACTAAATTTTACATTTTCGTTTCTTGACACAAGCTGGGAAATCTTCGATCGCTATTATGACGTCACAGTTTCTATGAGCAGACCGTAATAATTTAAGATGCAAGAGGCACTGCCTCGCGGCTGTCCAATGACGACATGAGTGTTTCAGTGGCCTCTTGGGTGCTATAATTTGACAGCAATTCACCACTTCCTAAGCGTAAGCGACCTGGCACGAAAATAAGGAAACCGCAGATCATTGTCTAGGTCGAATACAAGACGTCTGTTATTTGAGAAGGTATCACTACTTATCATCTACTGCTGTTATATTCGGAATGAAAATCTAACCCTCGGTATTTGTCTGCCAAAGTTTTAAGCATGTGTCATTATTTTGCTCATGGTCGTGGTTACTGAAAAATCTGCTCTCCAGAAAGATGAATGTATTTTGTCAAGAATTACCAGTTAGTTTTTTAATGAGATAAATAACAAAAGGCTCGGGAATCAATGCTAATGAGAATTTTAAAATTTCAGCTCCTGGGCGACTGCCATCCTGTGTAATCCTTGGGCATGCAAATAATTCATGTATGACGCAAAAAAGACTCAAGGACATCGTCTACAATACATAGTAATAAAATGTTCGAAACCGCACTGTGGTCAAGTGATTAGGTAAACTTAGCTTAATAGTAAAATTCTCCAGTTAAATGAAATTAGTTTATTATGAAATTGACAGCTTGAAGAATAGTAGGAAGTAGAGACATGGCGGCTGTCATTGGCAGTATTCTTCAGCCCGACTAAGTAGAATAAGAACTAAGCGAATCTGACCTGAATCCTAGTGTTAAGAATTTTCTTGCGATCAGATCCCTCTGTGCCGAAAAGCCCACTCAACGTATCTATACCGTTTATAGACTTTGAAAACTTATGAATTGCGCTGATGTATGGTGCGTTGTGTCTTGGTTTTCTATGATTTAGTGTATCGTGTACTCTTTTATTAGTCACTCAGTGTTACGTTCCCTTTTTTAGTTATCGACTCATGTGGACAATTGCTGATGCTTTCTCTATCCCTCTCTCTAGCGACGTACCTTTCTGAACCCTTCTCTCTCCCACATATAATGCTAAATGTTGAACTTTGTGTTCAATGAATGAATGCTTTTGAGGTGTTTCTCTGATCCTGTGGACTTGAGGTGGAGTGCGGATTCGAGCAATATCAGACCTTGTTACAGGGGTCATCTCCTAAAATCTGTGAAACAAAAATTCTGCTACTGATATAAGCCAGCAACAAAATCCAAGAACATGCTACTAACCCATCTTAGCGGCCGTCAGGGTGTAGCTGAAGCCCCTACCCAATCTTTGCTACAGGCCCGAGTCTGATCGCATTGAATATCTAATGCGACAGGCCGAGGCGCAAGGTCCTGAGGCGCATTCATCAGTTTCGAGGCTCAAAAGCTGGTGCTTGGCTAAAGACATCCCAAGCATCCCCCATGCTCGTTCCTCAGGTGAAGGTAGCACGTGACAAAATTTTTCGGTTTTAGGAACACGAAACCATTACAATATATCTATGTGCTTCTCGTGGCTGTATAGCTAGCGTTCTGAGAAGCTAATCTTAAGCAACTTCAGAGGAGGCGTTTAAGATCAGGAAAGTATTGCTTCTTCATTTTCGGGCTTGGGAAAATTTCTGGACTAGTGATTTAAATAATTATTCTAACTGGAAAATTTCACGCGTACATTCCAAATTACAAATTTCAGGATAGGTTTATTCCTAGAGATTTCTTGTGCATGTAGGGTTTCGTCGGACTCGGGATTAATACTGATATTTCGAAGTAGCATATAGAAGCGTCAATAGAATAGAGGTGGGAGAAAAACATTACATATCCACGTACTATAGAATCACTTTCTTAGCATAAATAAAATATCACTCTTTTTGGTTTTTCAACGCATAAGTTTTTAAGACAAGACCTCAGCAGATGATTTTGAAAGTTTCAGCACACTACAGAGCGGAACTTCATCGCCTATATCGCTGTAGACAAGAAAGCACTGCTGAACCAATTACACGCGCTGCACTTCAGCTCACACAGGTCCTAACTAAAAAGCTTATAAATAAGACGAGATTGACCCCGGTGTAGTAATTCTTCTCGTCTCAGGTGTCAAAAATCTGAGTCTAATATCAGGGTAGGCTGGAGGAAAAAATGCTCCTACTGTTGCAGTGAAGCTGTTTATCATTACTAAATATTTCGTGAATTAAACATCGTCAGCCACATTCTACGAGCCTCCCCGGACACTTCAGAACTGAGTGTATGCTGCCTGCAACTTAAAGGGGGAGCTACTACCCTGAAATCACCTTTTTTACACAATTTTTCAAATATCACTGTTCACATTTCTATAACGCCTAGGGGAACGTAAATTCACAAAGATATGTAAAATTAAAATTTGAACACATTTGCCTCCATAAAATTTTTCAATTTTCGCAATAAATAAAAAGTTATAGTGCAAACATACAAACTATTTAAATCGGCTCAAATTCCTACTTCTTCCGCAACTTTCCACTTGGAGGCTTGACTTTGGTCTCATTCGACATGGAAAGGCTCCGGCACCTCGAAAATGAAGCCTTTTTTAAATTTCGAATTAAAATTTTTTATGAATTTATTGGTTGAAATTTTTTTTTGGTAAATGCCAAATTTGTCACCGTAAAATCTAATCTGGAGTTCAAGTGGAATTTCGCTTCTCTACGCTGGTCCAACTATCTTCCCGCGTCGAATGAGATCAAAATCAGACTTCTAAGTTGTAAATTGTAGAAGGGGTAGCGTTTTGAGCTAATTTAACTAGTTTAGTGTGTTTGCACAATAACTTTTTTCTATTGGAAAAATTGAAAAATGTTATTGAATAAAATAGATTTTTAATTCAATTTTATACATCGCTATTCATTTTCGTTTACATAGTTGCAATAAAAAGGAAAAACCTTAAAATTTGGAAAATTAAGAATATCAAGAAATTCAATGAACAAAAAAATTATTTATTTTTTATAAATCGAAATTTAAGAAAACGCTTCATTTTCGAGGTGCTGGAGTCTTTCCGCGTCGAATGAGACCAAAATCAAGTTTCTAAGTTGAAAATTCTAGGAGCAGGGCGTTTGAGCTAATTTGTAAGTTTGCACAGTAACTTTTTTTCTATTGCAAAAATCGAAAAATTTTATAGAAGCATATGTGTTCAGAATTCAATTTCACATATCTGTGTGCATTTTTGTTCTTCTAGATGCAATAGAAACGTGTGAAATTTTAAAAATTTGGTATATTAGGTTAAGTCCAGGGTAGTGGCTCCCCTTAAATTCAAAAAGTTGATATTGAACGCTCGATCAACCAGACGTGAGCGTTAGTATGCTTCTATTCCGTATTGCAAGTATGGTGAAATGAGCGTCCGGTAGAGCAGCCTTACAAATGCTCTACCGAACGCTCATTTCACCATACGTGCAATACGTAATAGAAGCATGGCACGGAACTGATAAAAATGAAAAAATAAAATTTTTACTCTGCAAAAAAAAGCCATCAGAGTGGTAAAGAACCTAGAATATAATGCTCACACAAATGATTCATTCAAAAATTTACAAATACTTAAACTTTCAAATCTCTACAAAATCTCCATTTGTAATTTCATCTACAAAACATTAACAAATGATGACGACAAAAGCCTAAAACCATTATTAACTGTGCAAACTGGTCATCATGACCATTTAACCCGAAATAGAAGTAAATTCATGCTTCCTTATTATTCAAAGGCCCGGTCGCAACACAGTATCCTCTTCGTTGGAACCAAAACTTGGAACTCAATACCTGAGGAGGTCCGTGAAAGTAATTCTTACAAAGTATTCAAAAGAAATCTTGAGTCTCACATCCTATCAGAATACTAGTCGTGTAAGATCACCAAGTCAAATCTTGCCTCCTACATGTCTGATCCTAATAATGTAATTTGCCATGGTTTATATCGCCGATCTTCAGTGTGTTCTTAAATCGTTTATCGAATATACTTTTAAATATAGTCCATATGACCTATATTGTAAAATGAAGCATCAAATATTGAGTTAATTATCTCACTGATCGGTTAAATGCGAAACTAGATTAAGTGAATTAGGTTAAACTTCAATGTACGCCTTAGAATAACNGTGATGGTAGGATGCCCTAGAAGTCGCTGAACTTGTTTGGGCCCACAGGTAGCTATACGCAAATTTGACCATTGTAGACTTAAGAAACATTCTACCTCTGCAATACCTGTGGTGAATAAATTGTTTAAATTGTTTAAAAACAGTTTATGAAGAATGTGGACGCTGTACATTTTTTTCGGATGTGTTACCCTCTAACTTCATTTTGCCTATAGATTTAATTCCTTGATTTAACCGAATTTTGAAGTTTCAACTCATCTAGAAACCGATGCTTTCAAAATATGCGGCAACTATTGCAGATTTACTGCTCGTTTAACTTCGTGCAGAAAATCTAGAGTGTGCGCGAGTTAAAAGAAATTTATGACTAAAAAGAAAACGTTATATTGGTTCTGAATAATACGCCTCTTTTCTGTTTCCTAACCCATTAAGTGGAAAAATAATCTGCATTAGCGAAGTTTCTCAGTTTATTTTAGATTGCAGCAAATCAACCCTCGAGTTTTTTTAAATAAAAAATATCAGTTCACTTTATGAAGGAATATAACCAGCTATACCCCTTAACACATAGAGGGGGAAGAGAAGGGGCAGAAGGCTGGTTTTTAGGCCTAACATCTTTTGATCAGCAATTGATTAAAAATTGTGTGACTCAGGAAACTATTATTAGTATTTTAGTGCTACAGTGTTTTTATGGTCCACTGTACAAGATGAGAAATACTAGGAAGACAAGTATAGTTAACCTAAGAATATGAACAAGAGCAATGCGAGCAATAAAAACTCAACCCATTTTTATGCTTTAGTCATCCCTTCAGACGGTACGACAGAACTCAGAAGTTCTGAACAACAGCGCAAGCCTTATTATTAAGCTTCATGAAGTTGCTCAAAATAGCGTGAACGACAGAGGGCAAGAAAAACGTTGAAAGGCATTCCCGTTAGCACTCTCTGAAAATTTCATTCAAGCATGAGATATTGTGGTGTTCTCCCCCAGGCTGCAACACGCTTCGGGCAGACTTTGAGATATCTTTTTCGTGACA
>JACJUY010006510.1:23698-42561 GCA_014220935.1 Platorchestia sp. MABIK
CTATTCTATTTGTATTAATAAAATGACTATTCGTACAGCGATTTTCGCCTTACTTTTCATTTTAAAAAAAAGATACTTAGCAAAAATTCAAAAATTAAACCTAGCAACCCAAGAGGGATCGAAAAAACCAAGATCTGGGTGGAAAAACCCAGGAGTAGGAGCCCTGCCAAGCGGTGTTTTATCATCCAAGATAAAACGCTGCTGGAGCTTGCTTCAGACAGCGCTGCTCTGCCCTGCTCTGTGCTACTTGTTTGGTCTGGCCACCCGAATGGGAATACCACTAACATAAAACACCGCGCCAGCTCTGCTCTGCTCTGCCCTGGTCCACTGCTGTTTGTCCAACCGCGGCCTAACTCGTTAGGCCTACTGGCTTTCTGTCTGCAAGTGATGGTGACGCTTGGAATGAAAGGCAGTTGTATTCCACAGTTCATAAGTAGTGTTGGAGAATGGACAGTGTGTAAGTGCGAGTGCTTGCTGATCAGTTTCTTCTTACGGCCTTCATAATTACTATTATCAGATAATTATAAGTAACTCCTTTGAGCGATATTTTGTGTATTTAGATTATTAAAGTTGGATGACCGTAGACCTACATCTAAATAACCTCTAATTGATTTATTTCGTTGCCTACAGATCTTACACTGTTCATGATTAATTAATATATCAGCAATGCCTTTAGGTTGTGGCAGGAAAAAAAAGCGCACTGAAGTCATGTATCTGAAATAAAAGGAGACAACTAAAATTAGTTGTGACTTTTTCGGGTACAAAATAATTAAACAAGATAGAGAGGGTGCTAAGTAATTTAGAAAATGTGAGGAGAAAAAAAGCATGAACAAAGAACAGAGCAGTAAAAAGGCATAGCCCAGCTATAGCACTGAGCACAGTTAGCCCTGCTGACTCAAGATGTGGCTCTGCAATGGTCGATGTTAGTGACATCAGTTAGCCGTCAATTTCCTTTTCTTCTGCATTAGCACCACTACAGTTGAGTCAACTATACCCCCACCAGCGAAACGGAGTTGGACTTTTGAGTTCCTCTGCACTTCTCAAGATGACAACTGGGAAAATCTTTCTTTAGTTCGAATTTTGATTTTAATGTAACAAAAGAGAGATCCACAAGTTCGGTTCTATGATGCAACCTGGATACATACCGCTAAACCATACTGCCAGTCGGCACTGTCTGTGACTGTTTGGTATAGGTTTGGGGCAGGGAAAGCTCTAATGCTTCTTAAAATATTCAAACATTTGAGGCCAAATGCTGGTCTCTAAGATGAAACAATTAAGACCTACGACTGCCGGCAGAGACTTCCACATGATGGGACAAATTGTGTTGTACATCCAATAGAAAGTAATTACGATTCAAATTAGATTCTATGCATTACGTCTGAAAATGGAGGCAATAAATAAAAAGCAATAAAACTTGCGTGTTGCCTTTCTTTCAGGTGTGTGCATTCATACGTGATTTTAATGAAAAAACACGCTGGACTAGGGAGTTTTTCAGGTGTTTTTTTGGGTGGGTTTTTAATGCCAACCCTGACTGCGGTTGATTTCGACCAGATACTGTAAAATGCTTGAATGTTTGCTCTACCCACAAGCTGTTGAATTCTTTACCGATCATGGTTTGGTAATCTACGGTTCTAACAAAATGCTACAAAGTTGCATGCTTCTCGACGCTAAAGCGGAATTTTGTGAGATGTGTAATCGGGCCAAGTGTTGAAAATCTAAAGGCCGCAATCACAAACCAAATCATCGTTCTTTGGGACATAATCCAAATGGCTACGGTGAACTCCGGAATGAGAGACTTCAATATGGAGTCAAAATTAGCAGTCGCAATATAGTGATTGAATTTTCAAAATCTCTAGAAGCAAAATTACTATGAACTGTAAGGTTTACTAGTTTTCCTTCCCTCAATATTAGTTCTTCTTTTGTTAACTTTTTAAGTCGTATCATGGTTTTTATTTTGGATATAGTCTACATGAAGTTGATATTTGTAACGATCGTATCCACTACACAGCTTATGAGAGGGTTAAATTTTACCCTCTATTACCACAGTCAGGGTAATGAATTTTGTCAAGTGTTATAGCCGAATACAGGAGGCTGAATTTTTTCAAATGTCATAGTTGAGGGTAAAGCGAGGGCAGTGATAACCATACAAACTAACAAGACTCAGTTTCACAATTATACATAAAGATAGATAGCTTTGAGGGAGAGGAATCTGAGGCTTAACGAACCTCATAAAAATCCTCTCGAAAATAATCCTCATGAAAACTTTAAGGATGTTAGAAATTACATATTTCTTAAATTTTCATTTGAAGAAAAAAAAATTAAAGTAGCTTTGGAAATTTATGTGCTTGGGGTGCGGAGCGGTAGAAAGCAGTGCTTCTGAGCAGACCGTCTAAACTTCATGACCGATTCTTCGTAATTCCTTTTTTATTTCGAGTGATCACTCCTTTTGATTTTCGTTAACTTTAATTTATGTTATCGCTGCAAGTTTGAGCTTCTGTACAACTCTTACCGAGAGGCCTAGTACGCTTTAAGCCCTACTTTGGGAATATACTTACTCGCCTATAATGGAGTTCTTAAAACCTTAACATTAGCCTAAAGCGCCGAACTGGAAAATTCTACTTACCTCTCAATGAGAAGTTATCTTCTTATAACTTTAATATTACCTTAATACTTAAAAGTACTAGGTCGTCTCTTACTTAAACTTTCTATTTTTCCTCTAATGGCCTTTAATATGTGCCTTTTGAAATGTGCCCATTAAAGTTTCAAGTTTGGTGCAACTGCCTAACTCTTAACTGAGTAATTAAATGTGATTTCTTGAACGATATGAAATACTTGCCTGGTTAATGGTAATAGAGGTTGAATTCGGTAAATCAATTTAACTGTTCTTCTAATAGAATAACTTAGGAGTCTGCCCGAGACTGCGCGTTTTCACCCAGCCCTATTGTTGTCCGCCGCACCTGTTCGATTAATAATGTCGCCTGAGCTGCGCTGTTTAATAAAACTCACCGTCGTAGTGGTTCGAGGCCAAGCCAGCCCGCTTCGTAGGTGTGTTGCGTAGGGATTTGAAATGTCATTTGAAACATCAAATATCTTCAAATTGCTTCTCGTATAAACTTATATAAATACGTTGGTAACGATACGCCTTACAGCCTGTATATTCTCTTCTTCCAGTTGTGTTGGGCTACCAATTGTGGGTCCCGCGGATGTTGGTGGGATTTTAACCTTATACCGGCCCATCAGGAAGCTGCCGAAGTTGTGTAAGAAATTATGGCACACTACAATTAAAGGATAGAAAAACTATTGTTCAGAAACAAATTTAAAGTGAATGAATTATATTGAAGTTAGACTTCTAATCAGTTTAGATTAAATGATGTACGAAACTCCAATAAAAAGACGGTGTAACAATTTTACCGTTCAATTTAGAATAATTTATTGCAAGGTCTTCAAGAGATCTTGATAAGTATATTAAGTTGATTAAGGTTCGACGCCCCGAATAGGAGGTGCTCAGTCATTCAACGTTGCGTCACTGAGAGACTTGACAGGGTTAGGTCGCATTACGGTGCACGTCTCTTTTAGATCCACGGTTAATCGTTTAAAGAAGCCAGCACGGGAACCGGAGGGAGCAAGTAGCCCGCGACAGAACCATGAACACCTGCAACGAGCAACAATCCGATTATTACAAAAGCCTAATCACGTGGAATTATGACGAACACTAACGAGCTTGTGTTTCAATATTAGGCCGCAGAGAATTAAGGTCGGAAGCACTCCAGCACAACGTACTCTGACAACAACGAAGAACCTGATCGGAGGCACTAGACACTGTAGATTCGGCGGAAACCAGACAAAGAACAGCCAGCAGACGGGAGCCCAGACGGAAGCGAAGCTGAGTTTAACTTGTATACTAAAGAAACAATAAAAAAAAGATGGTAAGTTTAAGAACCAACAAACCAATGCACAGAAGATTTCAATTTGAAAAACAAACTTTAACCACGAAACTCACCCAAGTATATTGCCATACTCGGTGGGCCGTACAACCACTTCAAGAGGTAATTGGAAATTTTAGTAGAAAACAGTATAAGGTAGATGTTCGGTCAAAGGACAGAAAGAACAGCAGGGAGATGTTTCAACTTGTGAAAGTCATAGCCCAGAAGAAAAACACTGCTGGAAGTAAGTAAGTAAACTCATTTAACGACAGCTTCGGTCAAGGACTATTTAGCTGTCGCTTTGGCAGTGTGCCAAAGTTACAAAACATTATATATTTTTAGGGGATCATTGCATTGTATACGTCGTGATCTTGAATTCTGTCCATAATTTCCGGATGTAGGTTAGTTGACGAGGTTTTGCAAGTAATTAGGTCGTAAGCTTCGTTGCGTTTCGTTGCGTTTTCGTTGAGTTTTCGTTGCGTTTTCGTTGCGTTTTCGTTGCGTTTCGTTGCGTTTTCGTTGCGTTTTCGTTGCGTTTTCGTTGCGTTTTCGTTGCGGTTTCGTTGCGTTTCGTTTGGTAAACAAAAACCTGTGTTATTTTAACAACAGGGAAGCCTACCTAACCGTTAGCTAGGGCCCTCACATTGTCCCCCTGGGAGCGCTAGTTCCCATAGATACAATAGTTGTATCCCCCTGAGGGGTTGGAAGGTTCGCAGAGCAGGCGTTAGCCCACCTCTTAAGGTTAGAAACCTTACCAGCTTAATTCAAAATTAATTTTGGTTATGATCATTAAGATCTTCAATGGCAGCGCCTAAATTCAGGTCGCAGCCCATAAATATAAGTTCAAGTTTAAGTTTCAGTTTTAAAGTTAAATGCAGAAGGCCGAAGCGCAACTACGGTTTAACACAGTAGGCCGAAGCCCAATTAATTCATTTAAGAAGACCGAACACCTTCAAGAGTTATTAAAATTTAAAACCCGAACAAAAGTTTAATGAAATGAAATCACATTCACACAAACTTAAAAACAGTTAAAAGGTCAAAGCAGCAGCAAGAGTGTAGGAGGGCGAGGGTCAGTGGCAGATCACGGCCTAGTTACGTCACCAGCAACCATCACAAGCGAGATGCCCGTCCACAAGACCAGCTGGCCACACAACCATCTCACGTGGTAGCACGAGAAGGAGCCGAATAGCACATACTAAACTCAAAACCCAGGACCTTCGAACACACCGCCCGAACCCCGATCAAATCGACAAAAAAAATCCCACCGGCCCACACTACAGGCTCAACATAAAAAGCCACGCGAGGCGTATGTGGGAAGAATTTCCCACAGTTGATTAAAATCGGTTCCTCGCTTTAAAGGCTTTCCTTTCCTTTTTAAGTTTAACAAGAAGTAAATAAATTAGAAATTTGAAACGGCGAAGGATGAAATGTAGGCGTTTTGTTCAAGCTTTAAAATAGAAAATAAAGTCTATTTAATTAAACCCTTTCAGTGTTCAAACCAGAATATGTTCTTTCATCTTGGCTACTCAATAATTTACTCAACTTCTCTGGATCTCTGATGCTCATTTCAAGTATGGTGCTGGCCTTCATTTCACGTTATTTGAATAGGATCACAAGACAAATTCCTCCCACCGACTATTCTTACAGATAGAAATAACGTTTACTTAGATGTGATAATCCTAACGGCCCCATTACGTCGAGAAACGAAAGAGTGATAGGGGGAGAATAATTTCCTTTTGCAATTGTTAAAAAAAGAGATGAGCTCATTACAATTTAGGTGAAGTTCGGGGAATGATATTGAGCTGCAAAAGATTTTAGTGACATCAGCACTTGTATCGCCTGCCGCTCGAGAGAGTGTAATTTAAAGGCTCTTTTTCTTAGTGCATTCATTCGGGAATTAATTCCATAATGAATAAAACATATATTGTACTAATTTAGCTAGAAGTAAATCAACATTCAAATATTTTATTTTAGAAGCAGCCCTTTTCATTCATTTAGATATACTTAGGAAGCAATTTAAATGATCGATAGTTGTATAAAGATGCGTCATCGGAGGAAACTTGAGCAGCCTTAGGGTGTGGATAAATGTTATACATGTAATGCATTCTCAATGACAAGATAAAAGAATTTAGTGGCATTGTATTTCTTTACTAGACTATTTCAAACGTGCGTACTAAATAGGTAGACCCAAAATTAGAAGAAATAAGAAATACGAATGCTGATGTACACTAAGTGGCCCAAAAAAAGCCGTGCGCTGCATTTTGACCTGCTCTTTTTATTGTGCATTATTTAATTTCAGAGTTTATTCGTTTTAGTAAACTGCATTTGGCAGTATTAGAAAAGTGTTCATCAAGTAGGAAAAACCTATTTTGAGTGCATATACAGAGTAACCGGCAATTACTTTAATAAACTTTTACGTTAGGTTGGGACCGTTGAAATAAACACTTTTAACTCAATAACTGTGTGGTCGAAAAGGCTTCTTTGAAGAGTTACAAAGATTCGAAATTTCAAACGTATTGGAGAAAAATTCGTACTCAGAGAATGGCACAGAAAAACATACAAGTTAGGAAAGCATTTTTGCTATGAAAACAAAAAACAAAATAACAGCCTTAATTATTAAAACCACAAGAATCAGATTTTTATGTTCCGTTAGGCATGTATAAAAGATGCTTAACATGACGCCCATCTGTTGCTATGCAGGCGTTCAAAAGCCGGTTAAAAACCAGGAGTTTCTCGAATCCTTGAGGAGACTTCAACTATTATACCGATGAGGCCTTTATCGAAATGAATTAGTGTTTCATACTCCAAACTCTTCAAACGTCCTAGAAGTAGAAATCCAGGGGTGAAATATCTGGAGACCTTGGTGGCCATGTGATGGGGCCGCCGCGAACAATGGTCGAAGGGTGGAAAGCTTTAGTGGACTACTTACAATGGATTTCCTATGCAAGTAGTCCACTAAACCTTTCCACCCTTCATCCAGCGATTTGGATTACTGGTGTTCAGTAATCCAATCCAATAAGGTGTCCAATAGCTGCCTGACAGCAATTGCGAAGTGTGCAGGAGCACCATCGTGCTGAATCCACATTCCTCTGATGTCGGCTGAGTGAACATTGCGTAACAACTCAGGCAATATTTCATTAAGAAAAATCAAACAACAGCATCCATTCACTGTTTCCGACATTATGAATGACCCAATAGATGGTCGCCAAGTTATTTCTGCCCGAACCTTTTAGGAGAATCTCACCTGACGTTTATCTTGTTGCGTAACATGTGGATTAACATCAGACCACAAGTGCAGATTGTGGACATTAATTATAATTATTTCTTCTCGCAAGAATAATGCTTCGTCTGTAGAATTCCTCAAAAGATTGGGCTGCGAGAGTTGAAGAACATGAATTTAGGTAAATCTTATCCACCAAGAAGCCATTGAGGAGTCCAGATTCATCCACTTTCAAAATGATGGGCGTGTTAGAGTATCGCGACAAATAGATGACGCAAAGGATCCATTTTACATTGCCCCAACTCTTCAGGTAATGTAGTGCCTTAGGGCTGTTTTTGCTCGGATGGAAACGAACTTGCCACTTTTTTCAATAGGAAAATCAATTACGTAGACTATATGCAAGTACTTCCTGACTATGTTCATTCTCCCATGGAGTTTTATTTGTCTGATAACATTGGGATTTTTCAGAACGACTTTGCTCTCATCCGCTGGGTTCGAAATGATCAAGATTTGTTCAACGTAAATGAGGGAACATTTGAGCTCATGAACTAGCCATCACAATTTTCTGGCTTAAACCCCATTCCAAATTTAAGGAATGAGCTTTAGAGGAACCGACGTGACGCATCGCTCCTTTTTCAACATTGACTACCTGTGCTTTGGGGTAAATGAGGTTACATAAACTTTAGCTAAAAATAAAGCTGCTGATGATCCATAGTCTTGTTGAATTTATGTCATTTATTTAGAGTGAAAGATTTGATTCGCTTGTTGAATGAAAGCTATGATTCGTTTATTAATAAATATCTGAACCTAAGAACATATTTTGGTCTCTTAGCATTTATATTACAGAGGGTCTCAAAAAAATGTACTCGCATTTAACCTGTCGTTAACATGCTGATTTTTTGAATTGCAGTCGTGTTTAACTCATCACCGCATGGCAGGAAATTAACTCAGCTTGGAAGAGAAGAAGTTTGTCCTGAAATGTTATTGGAAGACCGAAAACGCAATTGAAGTGCAATGACGATTCAGAACTGAATTCGCCAAACCGCCACCAACGCGCCGGAACTATGCTTGCATCAGAGACAAATTTGAAGCAGATGGAACCGTCCAGAACGTCATCAAGAAATGTTCTGGACGACAACAAACATCCACGAGCATTGTAAAAATAGCAGATGCAGGAAACACTCCTTCGATCACCAAAGAAATCTTTTCGACTAACTGCTCGGGAAATCCACATCTCAAAAGTCCATCGCATCATGAAGCGTCTGCACTAGAAGTGCTACATTCCAACACTAATCTATGCTCTCAACAAAGACAATCCCGACCGGAGAGTTCAATTCTGTCAATGGCATCTGGCAAAATGTGCAGAAGATGTAGGGTTTCTACACAAGATTGCGAAGCGATGAGGCATCCTTAAAATTGAATGGTTCCAATAATCGCCAAAATTGCACGTACTGGGGCCCTGTAAATCCTCATGTAACACTTGAACACTATGTAAACTTACCAGGAGTAAGAGTGTGGAGTGGGATATCTGCATTGGGTATCATACGATCATTTTTTTAACGGAACTGTCACTACTGAGAGTTACCTCAACTTGCTTCGTCCAAGTCTGTGTCGGTCCACAAAAAAATTTCAGAGATGCTTGGTGATGACGACGAGATTTACTTTAATCAAGATGGAGCACCACCCCCCTACCATCGCGATGTACGAGCTCATCTCGATGCAGCTTTTCCAGACACAAGGATATTGCACGAAAGAGCACCATTGAATACCCTGCTCGTTCTCCAGGCCTCACGCCCATGGACTTCCTTTTGTGTTGGATATCTCAAATTCAAAGTTTATGTCACCAAACCAAGAGCAATTGATGAATTGAAATTTGAAATTGAAACACAATGTCACGAAATTTCTAATGACCTGTTTCGTGACGTTTGCGAATCCCTTGGTGCGCGTTATCAGCGTTGAATGGGCAAATATGGTCATCAATTGAACATTTGCGAACATAATTCGTTAATTTCAATTCTCTTTTGTATTCGAAGTCATTTCATTTCACTGTATTGTCATATATTTATAATGTTTTTTTCGTCATTCAAAGTGTGAGTACATTTTTCTGAGACTCTCTGTTTACACGCTGACAATAAAACATTCATACTGAGAAATTGAAAGTAGTTAGCTCGTGGAAGAAGTTAAAACCAGGATATTTGAAGTGAATTATAAGAACAGCACTGAATACACGACCGTATAGGATAGTAGATCCAAGCTCTAAGGATTTGTGTCCTTCGTTTTACGTTTCACGACGTATTGTTCACAAGTTTTTGAACCGAGTATCATCTCTTGACCATCGTACTTGTTTGTAAAATATCAGTTCTACCTAGATATACGGCTATTTTTCAATTGTAGCTTTGTCATAATAGATAAAATAAACAAATTTTATCCTACACCTTTGTGAGGCACTAACTAATAGCTCGGCTATGTCAAATTCATGCGGGAGCTGAAAACAATCATGACGTAAACGGGCGACCACTGGGGGCGACGTCGACTGGGATTGGTCGCAGTACAGCACAATGATATTTTTACCGCGTATGACGAGAGTAGCTATTTATGAGACGAGTGTGTTTCGATGTAAAGTTTACGTACTCGCTCTCTACCTGTACAGTACGTCCATAACCTAACAAGAAAATCACTAAAGGGCCCAATTACGGGGAATTTGTGGAGCTTGATTTACGAAACACTCATGAAATGTTCTAGGTTTTTACAAATATTAACTTATCCAAGTAGCTATAGTTATAAAAAGCCGTCTCAAATCGAGAGGCGAAAAAAATCATCTAAACACAATTACAATGAAGCTTTAAATTGCAGGCCAACTTACCACTGAGCTTTTTTTTTGAGAATTTCAATTTCTAGCAATTTCGTCAATGCATTTTCTTCGCGAGGATAGTACATGTGTTTCATATTCTGGGGCAACGATTCTGCTATATTCTTGCAGTAATTTCCTCCTCAGGGTTTCTATATTCGTGGGATTTTGTATTTTCAATTATTTTCATCTGTACCTCACCTGGTTCATGCCTGGTCTATGAGGTAGCCTCTTCATGAGACCAAACTCCTACTCTTTAAAAAACTCATGACTATGATAACCTAATCTTGCGTTGTGGTGACCTCTGTGAGTGCCTTGTGAATGCCTTGTGAAAAACAAAAAAATTACGAAGTCAAAACAGTGTTTTTGAACCAAAGAAAATTGAGAGTAGTTCACAATCCTTAATTTGAAAATATTTTCCTAGTTAAAACGATTTATGAAAATTGAAAACCTTTAATGAACTAAAACTTTAGGGAAAAACAACGAGATCAAGTGAAGAGAGTGCTGCAAAATATGAGCACCACACAACCTGTCGCAGAGTACCAACAACCGGCCACCGGCCCCCCACTTGAGAGCACCTGGCTCGCAAGTTTCGCTGATCACGAGTGGGCACTTGCTGATGTCCTCATCAGTCTCTGTCGGGGCTGTGCATTAGAGCCCCTTGCTGGTCGTGTATACATCTTAGACGACTCATTTTGATAATCGATCATCTCTGCTGCACGTGCTCCACTTGGCCATCATGAGGCGGCTCACTTTAGATTGAGTGATTTAGGAGTTCGTAGTCGGCTCAAGGAGCGGCTAAATATTCTGCCTAAGAGTATGCCCGCGTGAATCAAGAGCCCAGATTATCGTTGATTCACGGGAGAGAGGATTTCCGTAGAAAACTTGAAATGGAACAGGTATCAGCTCTGTTGAATATTTTCCCTGATGCTCATACAAAAAATTAGACTAAGGAAACAATTTAGGCGGTAGATTGTAGTTTAAAGATGCTCAAGAAATGAAGACCAAGAGCCGCAGTGCGTGGATGAGTGAAAAAGTCTAAATTTCATCCCGGTTTGAATCGCATCTGTGGAGGGTTACCAAAAGTGGTAAGAGCACTAAGTTCGTTATCTTAATCGGCTCAAACAATTGTTGGTAAATTCGTGTGTGTACGACCTCTCCGGTCAAAGATTTAGAAATTCCAAATGAGTTGACAATTTTGCAGCCTCGACAACTTATTTAGTCTTACACAAGCACTCGAGAGAAATTTACGTAAATTTCAATTCTAAAACATCTGCCGAGCCAAACCAAGTTCCCGTAAAAATATAAAGATTAAAAATTTAAATTCTTTTTTTTTTAATTCGCATACACCTGACTGCCAGGGAGGTATCAGCGTGGCCTGATGTGACCCTAAACGTTTGTGTTTGAACTCTCGCTGCTCTAAAATAGCCAACACGTATTAGATTTTTTCGACTATTTTCCAAACTCCCAAAGTATTTTATTCGTCATGACGTCTCTGTAGGGACGTGGTTAACTTCATAGCCCTTCAATCCAAGCAAAATTTCCTCTAATTTTCATCGTTCTATTTATGGTACTCGTATATTCATACTGTTTATGCATCGCTTTTTTGTCCTCCTCAATTCAATCAATTCATTTCAATTTTTAATTTTTAATTAAGAACTATTGTGGTACAAGTAGACATTAACTACTGAATTACATTTCTTCTCTTCTTTTTTCCGTTTTACACACAATTGAATTTCATTTTCATTCTTGATTGCACATATTTTTGTAAGTACTTCTCGAGTACATTTCTTCACAGAAATCGGCCAGAAACTATTACAGAGTTCCATAGTGTTTGGTTGCATCATGAGAGTCAATATATATTTTACGCACAACCACTCTGCTTCCTGAATAAAAAAACCTCGATGCAGGTAGTGATTGTCAACGAGAGCAATTCTGCTAAGATTTGAAGAGCATCGTGTCATTCAGACGCGGTTTCAAGGTAGTTGAGATGTATATTTGATAACTGCTGTTAGTAGAGCATCAGGCGAGATTGTCTGCTGATTAAATATTTTAAATGATCTATTCCTCTTATATTTTCAGCTCAATATCTAAATTTGGTTGCATAATTTTAACTATCGTTCACAAAATTACACTAACAGGAACATAACAATATGAGCCATATGACGGTAAAAAAATAGCTCTAACTTAACATCATTTTCAAGTTTCTTTTTTTTCCTGCAAGAGTACCTCCTGTGATTTTAGGAGCCGAGAAGGATTTGTCCATTGAAAATTTGATGCGATGAAAAAACAGGGTAGCCACTGTTGAATTCAGATACCAAGATCTAGTCGAAAACAGCTGCAAGATTTAAATAAATTAAAATAGTGTTTTCCAGTTAACGACAGACATGCTGAAACCAAGAAAAAATATTGACGTTCGAATGAAGCAGAACGGAAGCAATATATGGGTCTCTAATTCAACCCAGTTGTTTTTAACATCCAGTTCAGTCGCATTTCCCTGTGGATTTTATCAGATTGGAGGTGAGAGCAGCGAGTAGTTTCGCGTCAGAGCGAGTATAGTGGTGACGTAATGTTTGCATCCCGGGATCCCGGATGATTTGGAGCTGAAATTTCCCGGTCCGGGAATTTCTTTTCCCCGGGAATTCCCGTGATTCTAAGTAGCATACATATTTCAAGATATTAGTGTGAAAATAACTTAAAATCATGCTATTTCTCGGAGATTTCAGGGATTCTAAATAGGATACGTATTTCAAGATATTAGGGAGAAAATAACTTAAAATCATGCTGTTTTATGTGATTAATCAATTAGAGAGCTCAAGATAGAACTTTAGTGTCTTAATATTATCGCAATTTACTTCACTGCACAGTGTAGTATACACTCTCTCATAATATAGTTCAACTATTTCATCAGATTATATTATGTGGTTTAGTTTTGCAGGTAATAAAGAATAGACTGTAATAGATACGATGGCAACGGCCGATGCTGTAGAAATTAAAGTCTTAGTGTGGCGATACCGTTAAAGATGCCACTGGAGCAAGTGCGAAGTGTATAAAGTGCGGCGAGAGTTTACTTTGCAAAAGCTGGTCTACCAGTTGTTTGTTACGTCACCTAAAGAGTAAACACAACATAGTGAAGCCTGAAACTGTAGACCCACTTGATTGAACTAAATAGTAGCTCAGAAAACAGAATTCGCATCGAAACAAAGCCCCTCATGTGAGGAAGAGCAGTAGTGAAAGCACTAAACCTATACAGACAAAAAACAAGTTTCGTAATGGTATATCAAAGTACTCCGGAAGAACAAGTGACCAGGCTTGTAGCAGTTGATGGTGTGTCAGTAAATACAGTTACAAAGAGTGAATTTATTAGAGAATCCTTCTCAGATAAAGGTTTTTCGCTCCCTAAATCGCCAAATTCTGCGATGGGCATGGACAAAAAATTACAATTGGATAAATGTACAATATGAAGAACTCCCGGAACTCCGGAATTTTCATTTTTTCACGGGATTGCAACCCTAGTAGTGAGAGAAATTACTCTGAACTTTGTTCGCATAAGATGTCATTTTTAATGCAATTTTTGCAATTTTTAAGTGATATCAATCAGTGTTTGCACAAGATAAAGGAACTCGAGGAAAAACTCAGTCGATAATTTGAGTGAATTTGAGATTTAGTTTAAAAGCTCAAACCGAAATACATCAAACTAATGCTTTCAGGACTTCAATGGCCGCAGATACGAAACACTTGGCGATCATGTATCGAACAGTTGGTGCCACAACTTAGTTTTGCGATGATACGGGTGACCAAAAAGTTTTAGACTGCAATATTACATAATTCATTGAAGTTAATTTAGTTAATTGGCACGATTTAGTTAATTTATACAATTTAAATCCTTATAAATTGCTTAAACAAACACAATGAATGATTTCTTCTCTCTTAACACTAGCGTTGAATGCTACTCCTTTTGGCTAAAGGGTTTGTTTTCAGCTTCCAAAGAATACTTAACATTTTCCATATTTTACCATGTAGAAATTGTCTGCTAGTCAAGGGCTGTCATTTTAATAGAAGTTCCATGAAAACTTTAATTTCATTGGATTTTTTTTTCAGGCAGATGTCTTCATAAACCAAGATTTTTCCCTAGGCTCACAAAATTAGATTCAGAGCTAATTAGCTTTCTCAACAAATTACTGTGTTGTGATTGACAGCTAGTTTGTACAGAGGACATAAATGCTTTCTTATCTCACATTGGCTGCAAGTTTTTGTCGGTAGGTAAACAAATTCCAAGGCACAGAGAACGTAGCCTGCAGACAAAAGTGACGCAAGTTGCGTGTACTAAGTAAATCTACCCGAAAAATTTACAAAAGAAACGTGTGTGTAGTGTTCAGGTGTGACCAATGATTTCAAGAAAAATGTTTTCTATTTCAGGGGGTATTGCAGAATGTACTTATGCCTAATCGTTAACAGTCCTATGACGCCGCCAAATTACTTAGAACTGGATCGTGCCATCATTTGGCTTTTATTACGGTTTTTATAAAAATTGAGTTAGTGACTGGAGGTCGGTCAGCAGCATTATAAAAAAATTGCAAAAAATTGATCCGTAGTAAAACATAAGCATCAAGCATATGAAATCAAAAGGAATGTCTACCTTACCTTCAGCTGGGCCTCAGAAATTCCTCTGCGACGCTTCATCTTTGAATACACCCTGTGTCTTTCCGTCTAACTCGAGTGAAACTGGCTCGTCAAGGGCTGGCGCACAATTTTCAAATGTCCAAGTGATAGCTGGAAGATAAGTGACGGGTCTCTTGCTTCTCCTCCATCCCAGTCAACTGATCCTGATGAAAAAAAAAGTTGGTTATCAAGTACAGGATTGCTATCCAACGAATGAATATTCTGAGTACGAAATACCTTTAATAGTTTCCAGGTCAAATTTTAGTGAGAATAAATGCTCCTCACAGGATAGGTTTGTAAAGTTTATCCTTCGTTTCAGGTTCTATATCAGTAGCTTTACTCATTTAATTAAAAAGGGTATACTAGCTGAAAACAAAACTTTGTTAGAGAAAAATTTCGAATTACTTGTGTTTCAATAGTGCTACACATGTTAGAATACAAAGATAATCACTGATATAAGCTAGATTAGACAGAACAAAAAATTGGTATCACAAATATTGGTATCATATATCACAATGCGAGAAGACTAGGTAGGGTAATTTTGTACATGATTGAAATTACAGATGACTAGTTGTTACTGCTCACCAGATATTTGCATGTTAACGGCACCAGAGATAGAGGCAAAATGAATGAACTACTGGAGTTTCACACGTCTGTAAGCCCCAGTCCTATTGAACAATTTTAGAACAAAAAATTATTTGTAATTTCGTTGAGGCTAGGTTTAAGTTTATGACTTCTATTAAAACTATTGTTTGAATATGCTCCATTTTACAACATTGTGCAAATTTTTTGCATTTGAGCACAGATCTTCATTTGAGGGCTTACAGCTATGATCAACACGGAAATGATTAAAAATAGAACCTTAATATTTGCGCGAGGTGAATCTTAGCTTCAGTGTCATCCTAGTCATGCCAATGCAACATTTATTGAAAGACTTGCGCTCTATCCTGTTACATGCGAACTGATATATCACATTGCTTCTGCCAAGGTCACTGACTCCGGATCTGGAAATATTGTTTCTAACTAGATCACTGATTTTGTAATTTTGTATTACACACGAAGTTTTATTGACGTATCTGGATTTATGGGTTTCACGTAAGTTTCAACATTTTGGAAGACACGTTAATCAATTTTGTAATTGCCATGCATTTGATTTTCATAGAATATATATTTGTCTATGTGTAATAAATATTCTATGGAAATTTATGTGTAATATCCCGGATTATGGTCCTCATTCAAAATTCGATGTACAAAGTTACCAATTCCATCAATAAGCGTATTGGAGAAATTGTTATTACCTAGCAACCGCTTACATCGTAGCATTTCTGAGTGAAAACTAGCCCTGCTGTTGCACACTTCATAAGTGCTCTTTAACAAGGTATGGATAACGCCTTCTTAATACACATGCGCTGCATCACAAGCGCAGTTTCTGGTTCCACCAGCATGCGAGGGCATTACATACACAGTTATGCGAAAAGCACCCTGAGATGCTTCAACTGAAACGTCAAGAAATGGCAGCTTCCCATTTACCCCCAGCTCATACGTAAACGTAACACCGGATTATCAGTCATCAAATTCCTCAACATCTCAAACTGCTCTACCATCTCAATTTCAACGATAATATCGTCCACGTACCTTCCGCATAAAATCGGCTTCACCGGTATAGAGTTCAAGGTATAGAATCACTGCACATTTATAAACTTGAACCTACCCTCAACGAAGATACAAATTACTTTTTGCTCTAAAATTGTTCTGTAGAACTGTGGCTTAGACGTTTGGAACCTCCGGTAGATCGTCCATTCTGCCTCTATCTCTGGTGCCGTTACCATATGAATATGGTGATCAATAAGTAGGCATCTGTAATTTTAATCATGCACAAAATTAGTCCTATCTAGTCATTTCACAATGGGATTACCAATATTTACATTCAGTCTAATGTAGCTTAAGTTTTGGATTGACGGAGTTTTTATCAAAGTGACTGTTTGTTTTGTCTTTGGCATCCCGAGGATGATGTTAGTTACATCGAAACGTTGCCTTTTAAAGGCTGATTAAGGAATTTTCGAGAAATTGAGTGTTCATTATAGTGAAATGATATGTGACTATCTTTGTATTCTAACACGTGGAGAACTATAACAATTTCGCTAAGTTGAAAAGTTGTAAAATAAATTGTATTAGAAAAATTAAAAAGCATCTCTATTATACTATCAACCTGTCGTTATATGCACATGAAAAAATCTAATTTCAGTGCTACGTGCGCAATGAACATGGTAAATGATGGTCAGTTAAGACAATACCCGTTTCCGGCACTCCCCTCATCCCCCATTTAATAACAGGCTACACTTAGTTTCACTCCAAATGACTACTGCCATCATTAACACTTCAGGGGTCAGGTGCTCTTGATTGTATGATTTAGAGCTTTTTCACATTCTTTTGACAAAGTGCTTTCGCGAATGAAAATAATTTACATTGATTTTAAGGCCATATATTAGAACTCAAATAAGAGCACAGTGGTTGTGATGCAACTTACCTTCAGAGCTTTCTGAATGAGAGCTATCATCGGTGTCGTTGCTTTGTTCTTCCCGAAACACCTTTCTCAGCTCGAACCCGTTTAAAGGCATCGCCCAAACTTGATACTGCTGCTGCTCTTGTTGTTGTAGTATCATTGGAGGCAGAACAGACACTGCCGAGGTATTCTTCATTATTCAAGGTATGTATCCCCTGATAATTCACCACGTGATTTTAAGCCTCCCCTGACAGTAGGTTATGCGTTATTACAGAGGCCAATTTAAGATTCCTACGCTTTTCTGCTGCCTCGATGATAGTTCACCACACAGTTAGCTATTTAATCATAATGCTAGTATCACTGTCAATATCGAGTGTAACGTTATCATAATTAGGGCAATCAATAAACATCTATATTCATTTCACTGTAAATTCCATCTATTGTTGTTTGATAATCAAGCGTAAATTATGCCCAAAAAATAACAAACGTCTCGGATTACTCAAGATATGAAAGTAAGGCAGCGCCTACCATACTTTGCATTGACTCATGATGGGAAATTATCCTAATCAGTGTATACAAGGTTTAGAATCTAAGTAAGAAATCACGTAAAATAATATCCAGAAAATAATTTCATTTTCACATTTACCTGATTCAAAAACGATATTGAACACTATTTGTGCCCGTTCAATTCTGTTTATAAATCACAAATAATTAGACCAGGAAAACCGTATCCATCCTTCAAGAAAATGTTACAACTCATCAAGAAACAGAAATTCTAAATCAATCAACCAAATTCATTGTTAACATAGCGAAAACGCTGCTGATTAAATCATTACTGACTCAACCCTCTACTAGAATTACTAGAATAGTTTTCACGAAAGCAATTCCATCTTTTTAACGTAACTCAAGGCTCCGATATCATGAATGTATTAACAACTCGCAAATGAATAAAAAGAAAGAAAACAGTGAACTTGAACTCAGTAAACTTGCCAAATATTTATCGTATGTCTCCTATCCTCTCAAAACATGGCACAAAAATAATTTCTTAATGACAAGTCATTTGATTTCAGATCTTCAAAAGTCGACAACGCAGGCCATTCTAAATCATCTTCGATAATTTATTTTCATATTGCTTTCCATATAATTTCTTTCCATTTCTCCAATTTCGGAAACAAACCTATTACTCTAGAAGTTGCAATGCTAGGGCATTAGAGGGGTTATTCAGAACTGATTTAACTCATACATGACATGACGAATTGATTCCATGTGTTGTAATTGGTAAGGCTCTATCACAACTACTATTAACCGTGTAGTTTCTCAAAGAACAATTTTGGGTCTCCTCCAGGTTTTGATATTTATCAGTGATGCAGTTCAATGTACTCCATTTTTCAAATTCATGTTTTTTACTGACTATAGTACACTTGCTCCGACTCTACCTATTGAAAACTACATCTCACGGACAAATAGAATAAATACTGAACTGGAAAAATTTTGTATGCGTCTCAACGCAAATAAAATATCCATTAATTTTGATCGATAACGAAAAATACATTGTTTTATAAGCGAACTATATCTTGCATCAAGATCAGTGATGGTCAGCCAGATGGAAGCGACTAATTGACGAAAATATCGAAGTATTTTTACCAACTAAAAGCTATCTTTTAAAGTCCATGTTTCATATTAGAACTAAATAAGCTGAATCTGTAC